>BQNB010007040.1:0-95069 GCA_026074375.1 Tanacetum coccineum
TTGATGCACATTTTGTGTTCAGCGTCAGGATCTTCGTCTTTAATAGGAATGGTAGAGCGAGAAGGATGAACACCTTTTCGACCGAAACGCTTCCTCCTGGTACCAACCTTCTTGGTTGAAGAAGCAGTTTGTTGTGCTGTAGAAGTAGTGGTACTTGTGAAGCTTTCTGAGAAGGGACTTCAACAGATGGTGGTTGTGAGTCAGCAGGAACATCAGGCTTTGGAGTTTCAGTTGATTTGGACTTCTTCGAACTAGCATGCTCCAAATCTGCACCAGGTCTTTTAAGAGACCTCCTGAGGGTTTGTGATTGTAAGTCAGCAGCAGCTGTTCTGATTTTGTCAAACTCAGCTTTGAGTTGAGCATTAAAAAATGACTTCACATGCTTCATGGTCCATCCGGTGGTATAAATGGTTGAGCTTTGATTCTTCATAAAGGTTCGCATATAAGCCTTCTGTTGTGCATATGTCATCGGCTTATTCAACTTGTCCTTAAACCTTTGTACAGCAAACTCTCTTCTTCGTTTAGCAATCAGAGCGACCATTCTTTCAGCAAAGTTATCTTCATTGACATCGGGACCCAAAAGATCAGCAGTAAGTCCTTGATTTGTATGAACTTGACTCATTATGTCAGTCCAATCAGAATCGGCATAGTATTTAGCTGAATTCAATACATCATGTTGTCTTTTCCGCTGCATCTCTTCTCTCTCTCTTTCCAACTCAGCTTGCTCTTCTTCATACAATCTCCTAGCAGCTTCTTCACCTAACCTGTCTTCCTCTCTTTGCTTAAAGGTTCTTTCTCTGACTGGAGTGTCTTCTTCCATTAAAGGAGATTTACCCTTGTTGGAAGGATCAGCAGAAGGACCAGTAGTAACATCAGCAGGAACATCACCAGCAAACTCATCAGTAGGAATTATAGAACTAGGTGGAATTTTAGCTTCATGAGAACCACTAGTATGAACAGCTGAAGCAGCAGCAGCTGTAGCAGCTGCCTTAGCCAGCTTGATAAGAGGATCCACATCTTGTTCAGCATCCTCTTCCTTGTCAGAATCAGTCATCACAAACCTCCTTTTTCTACCTTTGAGATTATCCTCCAACAATTTTACCTTCTTAACCAGCTTTCCCACTACCTCCTTGAACAACAGCTTGTGAGCTTTAAGTTCAGATTCTTAAGTATTCACTTTCTGCACAAGAGTGGACACTAGAGAAGACAATGCTGTTAGTTTATCAAGGTCCTCAGCACCTCCTGAGGTTGTACCTTCAGGTGGAGCTTGAGTGGACCTAGGAGGTGAGGTATTAAAAGAACCTCCCATTGTTTCATCTTCCACATTTGTGGAAGTGAATTGGTCAGGAGCAGACTCATGAGGTCTTTAAGAAGATGCAATCCTGGGGTCAGAAGAGTGACCCTGCTCATTCACTGGAGCACCAGCAGGAGTAGTAGTTGGTCTGGATGTTATGGATACATGATCATGAGAGTGATCAGGTTCAGTGATGGTTGCAGGGACAGTCTGAGGGTGAGATGGTGCATCTTCCCCTGAACTTTCACCTGCAATAGCAGCTTGAGGAGGGGGAAGCATAGTAGCCAAAAGTGGCATGTGATTTCCTTGAAAATTTAACCTCATGTTAGCAAACATTTTGCTTGTTAGTTTAAAAGCATGATATTGTTTGGTGCTTCTAGGTTCAATTTCCAAAATCATTTGAGGAAACCTAGGAAACAACAAAAACTTTTTAGGATTCTTGATGTTGTTAACTATCCCTTTGAAAATATAGCTTGACCAATTATACCTCCTCCCCTCAGTTGGCTCCCAAATTAATCCCAGCTACCTGTTTTGGTACTGAGACAATGCATGATTGTGTGAACTAAGAACCTCCATTGAGGTAAGAATTTGTTTTTGAAGAAGGTCAGCTTGCCTTCACTAGGGTATCCTAAATTGTCCATACCTAAGTATATGTCAGTTATGGGCAATTCCTCAACACCACCCTCATCATCTAATTAAAGTTGACTCCTAACTAATGATTCAGTTATAGTGTATGGGATAGGTCCTTTCACTTGGGGTGGCACGATAAAGAAAACTATGAGGGCATTTCTTTAGGAGCTCTGAGAGAGGTCGTGGACCAGAACTGTTTGACCAAAAAGTCATAGATGATGGGGTCATGGGTAAGAGCATACCTGATGTGCGAACCCCGCAAAAAGTCAAGTATTTGGTGATAGTTCATCTTCTTTTGGTTTCTCCAAGAAACCACCTTGTTGTGCTCATCACGATAATTTAATTGCAGCCATTGATTTATGATACTAAGATGTATTGTGAGTGTAGTTGCTGGTGTATGTTGTCAAGAGTCGGTTACTTACTGGTTGGTTAGAGGAAAATCGATGTTTTCAAAGATGTGAGTGGATGTGAGTAAAATGGGCTGTTAAAAAATTGGGTTTTGATCTAAAAGTAAATGAGAATGAGAGTTAGTAAGGAGTAATCTATTCCCTTTAAACTAGATGACCCCTTAGATGAAGTAAATGCCTAATTGTCTCAACTATAACTTTGATTTAAAGTAAAACTCAATTTGTAAGTTCCCCGTTCCAATGAAAAGTCAATCTAAGGAAAACCAACAAGACCAGTAGGAAATGTTCTACCAGTAGGAACCATTAACGCTACCAGTAGGAACTCTTGCAACACCAGAAAAGACACTTAACCAACCCAAAATGAGTACTTTATCATCAGTTTAAGGCCACATTCTCTATCACACTCATGAATCATCCATCTGAAAAAAATTAGACCAAAGCACACACCACGTATACAATGAAAAGACAAAAATTTAAGTACCAGTATCAACTAAAACTATCAGTAGAAAAAAAATGAAGACTACCAGAAGAAAAATATGTTGAAAACTAAGTGGTAAATATACAAGAAAAACCTACTACTTAGAAAATTTTACAAAAGTAGTTCGTCCACCCTGGACTCAATCTCCCCTTAACCATGGCATCTAGGGATTTTAGATCCATTTGAACCACTAGATGATTAAACCTAGGTACCATTCAAATGCCTTTTGGTTAATAAATCAGCCACATTTTTTCATCTGTGTGATCTTAGCACTTTGAATAAGCATTTTCTCATTTGCATCTCTTTATAAAAATGGTGCTAATTCTATGTGCTTTGTTCTGTGGCTGAAAAAACTGGATTTTGACATGCAAATGGTACTTTGATTATTAATAAAAATTTTGGTGTTCATAAAGTTGAACCCATAATCAAGCATTTGGATATTGATCCATTATTCTGCTTCAGTGGAAGAAGTAGCCACAATGGTTTGCTTTTTGCACTGCCATGAAATCAACCTTCTACCCAGGAATTGACATTCCACCAGTAGTTGATTTCCTTATACCATGAGAACCAGCATAGTAGGGGAGTGGGAGCTACTTCACTATATGCTTCCAACACAAAGGGAGAATCTCGTGGGTACCAAAGACCTAGTTTTGGTTGGCCTTTAAGATACTTAATTGATCTTCTTGACTGCATTCAAATTGGAAGTCAAAGGTGTGACCTGGTGTCTAGAACAAGCACTCACTGCAAACTGTGAATCAGCCTTGAAGCTGTCCAAAATACATGAGGGGGACCATATATTGATCTGTATAAGGTGAACATTGATAGCATCATCAGGTTTATCCTTGATTTTGGCTTTGAAGTTCAAGGGTGTTGTTGCAGGTCTCCACTCTCATATCAAATTTCTTAGCATGTCTTGGACATACTTATCTTGGCTGATAAATATCCCACCAGGCTCCTGCTTCACTTGTAAGCCTAAGAAAAATGTTAACTCACCCATAGCACTCATCTCAAATTGTCCTTTCATCAATACCTCAAACTCATCACACCAGGCCTTGTTTGTGGACCCAAAACATAATGTCATCCACATAGACCTTTGAACTAGTATGATATCCCTGGAATTCTTCATAATGAAAGAGTTTTGTCTATGTTCCTTCTTTTGTAATTATGCTTCAACACAACAAAAGTAGGACAATCTTGCATACCAGGCCTTGGTGCTTGATGAAGACCATACAAAGCTTTCAACATCTCTGTAAACATGCTTAGGGAAAAAATGAGGATCTTCAATCCATTTAGGTTGAGTAACATAAATTTCTTCTTCAATTCTTCCATAAAGGAAGGCACTCTTCACATCCATTTGATATACCATAAATCCCATATATGAGGCAAAGGCTAGGAATAGTCTAATAGCTTCAATCCTAGCAACTAGAGCAAATACCTCATCATAATCAATGCCCTCCTCTTGCCTATGACCTTGAGCCCACCAACCTGCTTTATTTCCTGGAACACTATACTTGGCAATCTCGGTTTGTCTTCAGAATCCATTTTGTCCCAATAGCAATTTTTCCATCTGGTAGAGGGACAAGCTGCCATACTTCCTGATTAACAAAATGTTGGGCATCTCCTCGTGGCAAGCTTCAATCCAAGCAGGATCATTAAGTGCCTGAGAACACTGCTTGTTCAAGTTGTGATAGAAACAAGTATACAGGCGAGGTAAAAATAGTCTATGTGATTGTTCCTTTGTTGCTCATGAAAACATAGCTAACAAAAGTACTTGCACCCCAAAGTTAGACTTCTTCAATTGTACCTCTTGTCTGAAAGGTGGTGAGATCCCCAAGTATTTGTAATTGGGATTTTAAGATGAATAGTGTTCACCCTCTTAGTAGGAACAGAATCAACAACTACACTTGGTGCTAAGTTGGTGACTGTACCACCAAAATCATCATCATATGAAGAGGAGGAGAAAATGCCAGTGTCAGAATGGTGGTGTATATCCTCCATTTCTGAAAATGAGGACATGGAATTTGCAAGGTCAGAAGGAGAAGGATATCTTGAAGAATGTTCACTTGAGCCCAATGAATGACCAGGAGGAAGTGATGTTGCATCAGTATGAACAGGTGTAAAAACAGGAGTAGAGGATTCAGTAGGACCATCAGACACACCAGCAGTAGTAACAACCTTACCAGTAGGAACTCTATTCCTACTGGCTGCAAGATCAGCTTGACTTAGATGCTTCTCAGCCGTAGCATTGGCTTCAAATGCTTGTCTTTGAAGTCTAGCAAGTTCCTCTGCATAATCTGAACTGCTCTCCACCATGTCAGAAGCTTCATGTACCTTTGGACCTGAAAAAGAGTTAGAAGGAAAAGAAGGAACAAGAATTACTTGTTCATCACACTCCGAATCTGAATCTTCTTGTGTACCTGCATGTATGTTAGTATCTTGGGTACCTGCAGGTTGTCTAGTTTTGAAACGAGTATAACCTAAAGAATCAGTCAAATAGTCAAGGTCAAAATACCATTCATGACCCAAACCCTGAACATTAGGTTTATCTTCAAAGATTATCTCAGTATTAAGTGTTTCTTCTATCTTTTTGCTGGATAGTTGTTAGACTCTATCGCCTTTACTATGAGCAACCATACCAACAATAAAAGCCTTCATCTGCTTTTCCCTCCCAAAAAAAATTTTCCCAAGTGGTCACTTGTGTTAAGGTATTGGTCACAAGACACCCAAATGGTTAAGATGACTGATGTTGGAATACCTTACCCAGTCACTTTCTAGTTCCATAGGTGTCTTGCTATGGGGTTTAGTCACTAGTACTGTCCAAAACAATAACAAGCGGTATCACCAGCTTCTGTCCAAAACATGGTAGGCAACTTAGAGTCAGCAAGCATAGTTCTTGCTGCCTCTATGATGGTTCTATTCTTTCTTTCAGCAACCCCATTTTGTTGTGGGGTTCTGGCATTACTATAGTCCCTTCTAATCCCCTTTGACCCACATAGTTCAATTAATTTAAAAAATTTAAACTATGTACCATTGTCACACCTTATGGCTTTAACCTTTTTAGTTAACTGGTTTTTAATAAAAGTAATAAAGTCCTTAAGGATACCATATGTTTCATCCTTAGTCCCCAAAAAGAAAACCCAACTAAACCTGCTAAAGTCATTTGTAACCACCAAGGAGTAGTACTTATGATCAATGCTTCTGATGGAAGTAGGACCAAAAAGGTCCATGTGAAGTAACTAGAGAGGAGCAGAAATGGTGCTCACAGCAGTGATGGCCTTGTAAGAAGCCTTGTGTTGCTTTCCTTTATTGCAGGCAACATAATTGTGCTCATTTGTGAAGAGTTTGGAGGGTAGGCCATTGACTAAACCATGCTTTGCCAGCTTGTTCATGTTTTTGAAGTTCACATGAGCCATCCTTCTATGCCATTTGGTAGACTCATCTAAGGATGCTTTTGCCAGCAAACAGGTGACATCTCTTTCAGGTTGGATGTCAGACAAATTGAAGCAGTAGAGATTGTTCCTTCTTGGAACTCTGAGAACCACCTGACTATTCTCAGGTAGTTGGAACTCCTTAGAGAGAACAAGGCACTCTTTATCAGTGAAAAGGACTTTGTTCTTGGTATCACAAATTTGTGATACATAGAACAAGTTAAAGTTTTGAAGCTCTTCCACATAATAAACATTCTCAAAGTTCAATTTGGAAGTCCTTATAGTGCCTTTTCCAGTGATTTTGCCATCTCCACCTCCAAAAGTCACAGTACCTCCTACAATCTTCACAAAGTCATCCAATTTCTCCTTATTGCCTGTCATGCTTCTGGAACAACCACTATCTACAATTCCTAAATCTCTATTCTTATGAGGATTTTCCTACAATACACAATACAACACACATTAGTATACATGAGAGACCCAAGTCATTACTGACTTGGACCTACCTTGTGGATCATTTATTATTTAAACCATGTAGATTGATGAGATCCACCATTGTTCTTGGATCCCCATTGCATATTTGGCCTTTGAATTCGCCAAGAACAACCTGCTGAGGGCTTAACAGCAGTTCCCCATCTTCCCTCATCCATATACATTTGGTTATAATACCCAGGCCTACTAAAGTGTTGAAAATAATGACTTGATGGTCTGGTCATATGTCGAGCAGCATGATTTTTCCAACCAGCAGTAAATGGTCTACCAGCAGGAACAAATGTTGGTCTATTCCTACTACCAGCAGGAACAGATGTTGGTCTATTCCTACTACCAGCAGGAACAGATGCTGCTTTTGGTACAAATGAGGGAATATTTGCAACATTAGTCCACATAGGTTTATTATGCAATTCCAACTGTTTCTCATAAAAATCACAATCTTTTATCAAATGAAATTTACTACCACAAACAAAACATGTCTTAGAACCAAAAGACTTTCGTTTACAAAGACTCCTACTGTTTATTCCACTCTTATTACATAAATTCCTAGGAGGTTTTACATTCTCCTTAAAAGAAAAACTAGAATCAGCATTGGTGGAATTTGATTGTTGGTCAGCAGTCTTTGACACTGGCTTGAAGTCAACTAAACTAGGGGCAGAGGCTAATGGTTCATTGGTCTTGGAGCTTGAGGACTTGACACTTGAAACACAGGATGCAAAGTCAGTGGTCTCTGAGTCTGAGGACTTGTCACTGTTATCACAAGAGACAAAGTCATTAGATACAGAGTTAGTTTCAAAACAATTATTGGACTTTGAACCATAGGTAAACTGTGTATCATCAAGGTCAGGATTGTTGGAAGGAGGCATGAAAGTTCCTGTTAACGGAGGAGGAACAACATGCATTCCAACAGCTTTGACAAACCTGTCATAGAGAGGTTTCTCTGCAACATCGTCAGGTGTTGTGTCAAATATGCTAGGGCCAGAGGGATCAAACACCTCATCTGATCCAAAAGTTTCTCCAAATCCTAAACCAAATTTTGATCTTGAGGACATGGAGCTATGGATCAGTTTGTCCAGGTTTTTGGAAGAGTCCTTCCATTTGTCAAACCTTGCCTTAGACTCCTCAAGTTGAACCTTATCATTCATTTTTTCAAGTTTAGCCTGTTCATTCAGTTTCTCAGTATATTTTAACATGTTTGTTGTGTTTTCTAAATTAGCAGTTAAGATTCTAATTCTTTCTTCTAATGCTAGCTGATTACTTTGATACCATCCCTTCTGTTGTTCTAAAGTTTGTAAAGTACTTTTATATGCTTGAACCTGAATATAACACTCTTTGTATTGAACTTCTACATTGTCAAATTCCTTTTTAAGTTCAGCATATAGATGTTCACAACCAAAAGGACAAGTTTGTACCTGAGAAGAGATACCCATGAGGGCAAATTCAGCAGCAGCATTAGAAACATCATCAACATCAATACTAGTAGCATATACCTGTTTGCATTACCAGTTGCAACTAATAGCTGCATCTCTCAGCTCCAGCAATCATCCCATATACTTGAGCAGCACCATTTTCCACATCTTCTCCTTCATGATCTGACGAGTTTAACATTGAATCAACAGACAATAAGGCCTTTGGTTCTTCTGTTTTATCCAGCTCCTTCAGTTTGAATGAAGAGTACCTTGCTTTAGAATCCAACTGTGGTCTGTACATATCCCTAGCAAAGTGACCAACTCTGAGCATTTATAAATTTGTACCTTCTTCTTGTCAAAACCTTGCAGCATCTTGTTGTGAAACTCATCTTTCTCCCAGCTTTCTTTTTCAAATCTTTAATCCTAACAGAGAGCATCGCCATTTGCCATTTGATGTCTAATTCCTCCAAATCCAATTTCCCAATTTGATCAAAATCTTCATAAGTGATTGCTGCTGTTGGTGGAATCATTTCGAGCAAAAAGGATGGAGACATTTTTCCATCATCATTGCTTGAATAGTAGGGACTTGATGAAGTAGAAGTAAAAGTGGTTAAATGGAATTGATCAAGATATGACATCTTTGAAGTAGTGCTAGCAGCACTAATAAAGGCTGAATGGGTAGGAGCAGAAGTACCTCTTGAAATTTCAAGAGTCCTAAGCTTGTTGTAAAGATCATCAAAGCTTAGATAATCAAGACCACCCTTTATTTTAAGAGTGATGGCCACTTGTAACCAAGTAATGGTGAAGTGCTCCTTGAGAAACTTTCATGTTACAATCTTCATTGTCTGCTCGCTTAGCTATGCATCTGATTGAGTTGACTCAATATTTTCTAAAACCTGTCATAGCCCTTATGCAATCCCTCTGATTCAGATACCTTAAATTCTGAAAACTCCTGCTTTAGCATTGATTTCCTCATTTTCTTAGACTCATCATTACCTCCAAATCTGGCTTTGACAGCCAACCAATATCCCTTCATCATCTAGATGGTGATACATGTTCATAAACTTATATAAGTAACTTTTCTAAACCATTAACTTATATATACTTTATATGATTTAATCAACACTTGAACAATATTTATATTCCCATTACAACATGTAACAATATCCAAATAACATATGAAAAAGTGTAACAAAACATAATCAAGTAAAAATTCATTTTACAAGTTAATAAGTATCCCTAATAGTGATGAGCCATATAAACATTATATATACACACATGAAATCATAAGTATGAAATGAGTAGGGTTTTAGATAACCTTAGGTAAATGAGTAAAGAATGACCAACAAATCACACCCTTGTGATTTAAACCTTAGCTTGAAAACCAAGGATGAAACGTAAACGTTTTACGTAACCCATAAAAATAAAATATAAAAAGTTAATTATTACTTTCATAAAATAATATAATGCTCGCTTGATGAAAACTTTAATTCGTTTGGTGTCCGTTTATGCTATTAGTTGATTTTTAGCTTACGCGATTTATCTTAAAACTTAAAATTAAAAGCGAACGCGTACGAGAAAAAAAATAAAAAAATAAATAGTGAAATAATGACGAAATAAATGACGTGTAGGTCCAGCCCTAGATAGATCTTCACGCCTGTTGAGGTTGTAGAGCACTTATGTAATCACAAGCAACTCTAAGAGAGACTCTAACAAATGAAACTATTGTTTACGCGGAATATAAACAACAGAGTTAAAGAATTACTAAAACAATGATCCTCTATGGATCTTTTCTATTGATAATGAAAGTGTTTTTCTGATCGAGCAATCAGTTACATTCATCCAAGCCATAGGTTTCTTATATACCCACGAAACCCTAACTAAAAGCTAAAGTGATAAGTGTTATCACTTCCTAGGATATCTCATGCATATCCCTATTACTAACTAACTTTTACTAACAACCCGAAGTAAGCATAATACTACCAGGACCAATATTATTCTACCAGTAGGAATAACTTTTGTACTGCCAGTACTAACTAACTATTATCCTTACCAGTAGGAACTACACTACCAGCAGGAACTTTTTACTCTACCAGTAGGAACTACATACCTACTAGTAGTAACTCTCTATTACAAAATTCCTAACACAAACTCTATGAACTTTGATAAGATTTGATACGATTTTGGTACATAGAACTCTATACCCTAGGACCTTCTTTTATACACCAAGGAGTCCCAACAGGCTTACAATATTTTCCTAAGTTATCATGATCTTCTAAACAAATAACTTATACGTATCTTTTACAAAAATATCTTATACATATCTCATAAGCAATCTTTATCCATTAGCAGTTGTAATCCTTCAACAGTTGTAACTCTGTCAACAGTTGTAACTTTGTATCAGCAGCATTAACTCTGAACTAGCAGCAAAACTTATACACCAGCAGCATTAACTATGTACAAGCAGTAGTAACTACTTAGAATATTTTTCTTCATTCTTCACCAGCAGTACTAACTTTACTCTAGCAGTACTAAGTTACATTAACAGTAGTAACTGACAGTATTAAGTTACACTAGCAGTAGTAATATACTCTAGCAGTAGTAACTAACAATACTAACTACTTAGCATATTTTTCACTAAGATTACAAATAGTACTATTTTATGCTTGACAGCAGTAACTCTAACCTTAGCAGTATTAACTCCAAGATCATCATGAAGTCTTTTAATCCTAACAGTTCTTTTAGCATGTACAGAACCTTTTCTACATTTTGTATCCTCTTTTCAAGATTACCCACACACTTAATCCCTGTTAGCTTTCAATTATCATCTACAAAGATAGCAAAAATAAAATACATAATATATCATTAATGGGTCAAATGGGTCAATCTTGTAGCAGGAAAATGCAACATAATACAAAGTGTTTATTGTATTCTTACCTTTCACACGCTCCTATTCATTGAATTTTTTTAAAACAAGTCATCGAGTATCACGTCAACCATTGCATCGCCTACCTGCTACTTATTCCTATATTTAGCCCATACATACTTAATGATCTCATCAGTTACAACCAACTTAGTTGAATCCTTACCCTTTAAAGAATCTGCCATTGATTGCAAAAACCCTAGGGTTTTGGATTGTGAGGAGTGATCTGGTTGTGAAGAGTGATCGAGTGCAAAAGAAATGGGTATTTAGCGAGTTTGGTATGTTGTATGTGAGATGCAAACAGAGATAAAAACCCAATATGGTATGTGAGACACAAACAGAGATATAAGCCCTATGGGTTTAACATTTACGTCTTTAAAAGCTCATAATGTTTTACTTTATAAGTGAATTGGGTTAGTACAATATTATTTGTTCCAAAACATACATGTTTGACACTCAAAAGTAAACAATCTTGACATAAAAAAAATTAAAGGACAACCATCAACATTAACATCTAAACAAACTATCATGTTTCATATTCAAAGATCAAGCATTAGTTGCACATAGTGCTAAGTAATCAAGTCGTGTTTGGGTTGACATGTTGATGAGGTGACATTTTATACACTTTTTCCGGGTCATTTAACCCCCTAAATCATGCAAATATGCTCAAAATACGCGCTTAATCATTTCTTTTTGTATTTTTAGCACTTGGATGGCATTTGGAGGAAATACACATGACTTAGGATCATTTTGGGAAGAAACGAACTACATTAAAGTAGATGAAGAAAAGCCATACAGTGGCTGGAGACGGCGTCGCAATTCCTTGCGACGGCATCAGGATGTGAAAGCGACGGCGTCAGGATATTTGAGACGGCGTCAGAACGTAACCGAATTAATGAAACCATAAAAGATTCAGTGTAGCGATGGCGTCACAATTATAAAGCAATGTCGTAGCAATTGTTTTTCTATATTTACAAACTCAGTTTTAAGGTTTTAAAGTATGGAACTTATGGGATTCGATAGTCATACTAAGGGTACGAATATGATCAGGTTTTGGGTCGATTTTGGGGTTCTTAAACCCTCTTGTATCAACCCTAACTCCATGTTTTAATCAAGTGAATTTCTTTTGTATTTCTAATCTTTCAATATGTCTTATTGTTTGATTAATTATTGTTCTTCGCTTCTTTTTAACATGCTAGGCTAAATTAATTAGTGTTTGCTTTTGATTGCATGAAACTTGTTTTGTAACTTCTTTTAATACTGCTTCTTGTTGATGAGTTTGCGAGTTAGGCTCTAGAAAACTAACTTCTTAATTGCTTGTGAAGATGTCTAGGGAAACGTGATTGTATAGAAAGGATACCATTGCAACAGTCTTCATACATGGTTGATCACCTTTTAAGTGTTTTAATGCATGTAATGTACTCTTAGGGGCCTTGTAATAGTCTTTATACTACCTTACTTGTGTGTTGCCTTAACGGAATATTACATAGACGGCGGGTTCGTGTAATTTGTTTATGAATTAGGAAATACTTACACACTATATCACAAGGGTGACATGCAATAAAATTAGGAGGAGAAATTCAAGGAGTAGTGCATAATTAAGTGAACACGTTTGTTTACCTATACGAGTTTCTACGTTAATTTAGATTTAATTTAGTTTATTAGTTTAATTAGTTTAAAACCAAACCCCCTTTAAAACCAAGATTTTAATTGCTTTTATAAAAATACAAAGATAATCTTATTTCAACCCCTAAACCTTAGTTACATTTTGTTCGAACCTTCACACGCTATTCCCCTAGAGAACGATAACAACCCCCTAGTCTTGCCTATACTACACTGCAACGATTAGGTACTCTGCCTATTGTAAAACTTCTTGTGAGTTTGCAAACCTGCATCAAGCTTTTGGCTCCGTTGCCAGGGAATAGTATATGTTTTGAATTTTATTTAGCTTAGGTCTACTCGCTTTATTCCTATCAAGTGAGGTTTTAATTTTTTGTCAATTAGCTTTCTTGTAGTCTATCTTTTCTTCGTTCCCTTTGTTTTATAAAACTCTTTTCGTTGACCACCATGGTAGATGAAAATCCTATCCATACCTTAAGATATTATTCCAGGCCAAGCCACGAGTGTTAGAAATACGAAAAAGACTCGATCACTCCTAATATGTATTTCGTAGCTCGTAGTTAAGCGTTTGATTAAATGTAAACTAACTGGTCTAAATCCATGGGATACTAAGCCCATAACCGGTCTTTCAAGACATATAAATACCATTTCCATGCCTTAGAGAGGGTGTTGGCTCATTTCAAAATCTAATATTATCTCTTTTGTTTTTCTCTCTAGAAGTATCCAACCACTCTTTCTCTGTCTCTAGATTTCTTTCTTCTTTTTCATAGATTGTCGTGTGATTGATATTCTACAATTGGTATCTGTCGCCATGGGGTGATATCGTGAGATCGTGTGCGTTCTTATCTTGTTTAGATCATTAATTTTGGGTATTTTTGGGTCTCGTGTTTTGAAAATCAAACCAAAGCTTTTTGTGTTTAAAAACCTTAACGTTTATGTTTTAAGCAAGATCTAGGCCTAGGATACTTAGGGGGTGTTTGATTGCCGCTTAATGGGATGGGCCAACACTGAATGCTAAAACGGACAGTACATGATGTGTTTGACTGGGAACTAATGGCATCTCTGAATGAATGAAATGGCACTGACTGATTCTATAAAATATTGTCCCTAAACCATTCAGTTCACGTATCTTTATATATATTATTTTATTATCATGTTCGTCTCTTTATATATTCATTTTATATTCTTATGTACCTCCTTTTCATTATTTAGTGGCTGACACATAATTGGCCATGATCTAATAATATTATTGATGCATATACCCCTTTTAACTTATGTTGGTTCTTGTATATTTAAATATTTTGATTCTTGTATTGTTAAGTGAAAGGCAAATGCTATTATATCCACATAATAACTATAAAAAAACTAATTATCATGTCAATGATTAAAATCATAATATTAGTCATTTAGATTGTCGGTTCAGACCAACTATCAAACGATCAAAACCAAATCATACAAAGCTTTTGAATCATTCAGTGAGTAAAATCATTCAGCGCTAAAACAGATTATTTTATCAAACAACCCCTTAGTTATACAAGAAAAATCAAGGTAAAACGTCAAAAAGGGTGTGTTATAGGTGGTTTTTACGAGTTTTATAAGTTTTACGTATCGTGCGAAATAAGTCACTGTATGAATTGTGCGATCTATATTTGAGTCGTGCGAAATAAGTTGTGTCATATTTGTGCAAGTTATGTAATATTGTGCGAAACAGGTTGTGTAATACTCGTGCGAAATACGTAACTTTGTGAAACAAAACTCTGCCAAAATTGTAACACTTGTGCGAAATATGTCTATGTATCAAGTGTGCGATTTATGTTATGCAACATGTGTGTGAAACAGGTTATGTAACAAACTTGCGAAATAAGTGATTGTGCAAAACAATATTTTGTCAAATTTTATTAAACCGTGTGAAACATTACAACATCTTAAACCTTGCGAAACATTACAACAACATAAACCGTGCGAAACAAGACTAAGGATAATGTGGTGCGAAACATTACACAGACATAAACCGTGTGAAACATTACAATTTTTAGCAAAAGTTATTTTCAACGGTTTGTCTTAACTTTGTAAAATCCTATGAAATACGTAGCTATTTTCTCGGTTTTAGTTAAAATTTGTAAAATACCATGAAATACCAAGTTTAATCACCTTTAACAACAACTCTTTAACATAATTCTACTTTATTACTGATCGATCAAATTTCATTATTTCATATAAAAATCATTTGACAATGACTACCTTAGCTGAGCACATGATAGTTGCTGGTACCGAGAACCATCCTCCCATGTTTAACAAGACAATGTATAACTCATGGCAGAGTCGTATGTTGCTATACATCAAAAGGAAATAAAAATGGTAGAATGATGCTTGAATCTATTGAGAATGGACCTCTTGTCTATCTGACAATTGAAGAAAATGGTCAAATTCGTAACAAAAGATATGCAGAACTCACTGAACAAGAACAACTTCAAGATGACTGTGATGTGCAAGAAACAAACATTGTTCTTCAAGGTCTCCCACTAGATGTGTACTCCCTTGTCAACCATTGTCAGTCAACTAAAGATATCTGGGATAGAGTCAAGTTACTCATGCAAGGCACATAACTATCATATCAAGAACGTGAATGTAAACTGTACAATGAGTTCAACAAGTTTACTTCAATCAAGGGTGAATCACTTCATGAGTATTGCTTGCACTTTGCTCAACTTATTAATGATATGCACACAATTGGGATAACAATGCAGTAAGTTCAAGTGAATACAAAATTTCTCAACGCTCTTTAACTAGAATGGACCAAATTTATGACTGATGTCAAGTTAGCAAAGAATATGTATAATACCAACTATGATCAGTTGTATGCATAACTTAGTCAACATGAGGGACATACAAATGAAGTTCGAATGCTACGTGAAAGATATCCGGATCCTCTTGCATTGGTTGCTAAGTATTAAACTCAGTCAAATTCTGCTCAGTATCCACAACAGCTATCATTAATTCCTCAAACAACTCATTCTTCTCTACCATATTCACCAACTTATGAAGCACCTCATCATCCACAACCATACCAACAAGGATTTCAGACACAACTCAATCATACACCACCACCAGTTCCTCAAAATACATATCATAACCCTTCAATTTCACAACTACAAGCTACGTTTCCTCAACTAGACTCAGGACTTGCTGTTCCATCATTTCTACCAGGTGATGATCCAATTGCTTGTCTAAACAAAGCAATGGCATTTATGTCAACTGTGATGACATCACGCTTTCCTTCAACCAACAACCAACTCAGAACATCTTCTATTCCAAGAAACTAAGCTACCATTCAAGATGGAAGAGTTACTGTTCAACAAGTTCAAGGGAGACATGATCAGAGTTTTACTGGTATGGGAAATATGGAAATGTTATGTGCACTGAGGGAAATATTGCTGCATGTCAAGCAAGGGTTGTTAAGTGTTATAATTGTCAGGGTGAATGGCATATGGCAAGGCAATGCACTTAGCCTAAGAGGCCAAGGAATTCTGCATGGTTCAAGGAAAAGATGTTGCTGGTTCAGGCACAAGAAGCTAGTCAGGTATTGGATGAGGAGAAATTAGCATTCTTAGGAGATCCTAGAGTTGCAGATGTTCAAGTTACTCAGATAACAATTCCACTAAATGTTGCATTCCAGACTGATGATCTAGATGCTTATGACTCCGATTATGATGATATCTCTTTAGCAAAAGCAGTTCTTATGGCTAATCTTTCTAGTTACGATTCAGACATCCTTTTTGAGGTACCACATCATGACACTTATCAAAATGATGATATGATTAATCAAAGTGTGCAAGAGACGCAATGTTTTGAACAATCACTTATTGATTATGTTCCAGATAATGAAATAACAAGTGATAGTAATATCATTTCTTATGAACATATCTGCAATAAACGCAAAATGCAATTATTCAAGATACTAACTCTTCTGCACAACAAGATTCTATGATAATATCTATGTTTGAACAGATGTTTGAACAAATGTCTAATCATGTACTAACTAGGATAAGGTTAATCAGGAAACCAAAATTGTTAATGAATCCTTAACCGCTCAGTTTGAAAGATATAAGGAACGAGTCAAAACTTTTGAACAAAGACTTAATATTGATTTGAGCATTTGTGAAAAGTTGATTAATTCACAAATGGATGACATGATTTGGAAAAAGAATGCACTTAAGCAAGAAATTGACTCACTTAAACAAACTCTTTCTAAACAAGTCAAGGAAAAAGAATCTTTATTGCAAACATTTACTGTTTTCAAAAAGGAATCCAAAGAAAAAGAAAATAAATACATGGACAAGGAAATTGCTTTAGAAAACAATATAAAGGAACTGGATAATATTGTTTATATAGTGGGTCAATCTGCGCAAACGGTACACATGTTATTGAAACCACAAGTTATTTATGATGATACTCACAAAATAGCTCTTGGTTATCAAAATCTATTTTATCTTAAGAAAGATCAGCGGATTAAGCCAACGTTGTAGGATGGTTTTGTGATATCTAAGAAACATGATGTGATTTATATGGTTGATGAAGAAGAGACGTTGATTTTAGAGTAAGAGAGTCGATCAAAAATGCTTGCAAAACAAAATGATCCAATTTCAAAAGAAAGGAAAATTAATATTTCTCCAATTAATTATTCCGAGTTGAATAAATTGTCTGAAGACTTTGGAAAACATTTTGTTCCACAAATGCAATTGTCTGTAGAACAAGCTTTCTGGTTACTGCTTTCAAACCCTAAGTCTGAACAACTTGATGTTACTCAAACACTAATTGAAATAGAGGTTCCTAAAGAACTTCCAAAGGTAATCTTGGTAAAAACAAGTTTTCAAAAGCTAAAAAATCTCCTTGCTAGTTTTGACAAGGTGGTGAAAGTAAGAACCACTCATGATGCAATAACTGAGGGTTCATGGGGTTTTGAACATACCAAACAGGTTTTCAAAGAAGAAGTGATTCCATTTATAAATTCTTTACTAACATCATTTAAAGATTTTGAAAATGGTCTTCATAGTGAAATTTATGAAGTGGAAACAATTTTTAACCAAATGGAAGCTGCTGTTGAACAGTGTTCTGTAGACAAGAAATATTTTGATATTCAAAAGAAAGAACTTTCTCTTGATAATGATCGACTCTTGGACCATATTATCTGTCAAGATGTTATGAATATTGTGATGCATGTTGATTATGTATCTATCAATGTGTTACCTGCAAATTATAAATGTCTTGTGGATGATAATCTTGAAGGTAAGTGGTTGATATAGGAAAATGATCACTTATTTGAACTTCTTTTATCTTAATACATAGTTCACATCTGTGTAAATTCTCTTGCTACCCTCACTAATTATGCTAAAATGGAGCATGATTTTATTCATGAATATAAGGAGAATCTAATGCTTAAGGCTGAGCTTGCCAGAAAAGAACATATGGTTGAAAAGAAATTTTTTGATGAAGTTGTTCTCATATGTTCACGACTTGAAAATCGTAATGTTAATCTTGAAGTTAAATTACAACATCAAAAAGAGAGCTTTCTGAATAACAAATCTTTCAACAATCAAAATGCTCCTGAAATTATAGAATTTTTCAAAATAAATGAATGGCAAGCTAAGCTAGATGCAAAAGATGTCTCAATTGCTAATTTGAGGAAAAATATTGAGAGTTTAAAAGGCAAAAATGTAGTTGAAAAGGATGTCACACCAAATAAGGCCAAGGTTATTGCTCCCGAAATGTTTAAGCTTGATTTAGAACCTCTAATAAAGAAACTCTAACTAAGGACTAAATGTGTAAAAGACTAAGAGACTAAGGACGGAGAAACTAACAAACTAGGCGTAAAGGGACTAACTGAAAAATTAAATTAAAAATCGAAAAAATTTACATAACACTTCTTCTACCCTGAGAATCAATCCCGACAACAAACCTACAAGCCAAAAGCAATCGATAATTACTTAAAGAGCTTAAAAGAAAAACTCAAGAAGCAAGTGTTAAAGGAAATAGTGGGAACAATATTAACATAAAGACACTTAGGGTTGACAATCCACTAATAAGCTCTTAAAGAGCTTATTTCTAAACTGACCTCAGAAAGGAAGGCTTAACTTTTGATTTTAGAAATATAGCTATAAAAAACTCAAAAACTATATCAAATGCAAACAGGAAGAAGTCCTATAAGAGCTTATGATGTGCTTAATCTAAGAATGCAAAGAAATTATACTCCTAGAAGTACGCTTTAAAACAACATACAGAACTTAAGCATGAAGACAAGACAAACTCAGGAAATAAGCCAGGAACTCACAAATCAAATAAGCTAAAAATATTTAAAAAGCTAAACTGGACTCTAAAACTTTGAGGACTTATTAATCTACTTATTATCCATCTAATTAGGCTATAAAATCTAGACCCATAAGCTAAATTAACAAATTTAAATCCTAAAGTTTCTAAGTACTGTTTTTGGCTTTTTTGACTTTTTGACAGCAAAAATAAGCTAAGAAAATAAGCTAGAAAATGTAATTTAAGACTTGAACTATATTAAGCTATATTAAAACTCAAATTCTACAAAGTTTGATAAGCTAAATCCTAAAATTACACACTATATTAAATATAAGCCAAGAAACACATCAAGTACTAACTGAGGTTAGTACTGCTAGTGTAAAAATTCAGCAGTACTTTTAAGTGAAAGTACTGCTGATGCAATTCGACTTTTAAGGATAAAAATAAGCTATGAATTAAGCTAAATAAATAATGAAAACTGAAACTAAATTCTTAATAAGCTGAAACTAAACTTAATCCTACTGAAATTTAAGCTAACAGTACTAACTTATGGTTAGTACTGGTAGTGTAAAGATTCAGCAGTACTGCAACACACGGTTAGTACTAGGCAACATTGCAATTGATGAGATTGCACACATTAAACCAAACACTACTTACATTATGACAGATTGAGAAAAGCGCTTTTTAAGAGTATCTAATGAACAAATACTAAATACCAGATAAAAACTAGCTTAAAACAAACTTAATAATCATGATTAAACAACTGAATAAGCCTTAATCTAAGATCTAAACTATTTACAACACACCTAATAATTTTTGGATTTTATGATTTTTAATGACAGAAATTAATAACTAATGAACAATAAACATATAAGCAAAAACAGATTAGGACAAACAACTAATAAGCACTAGAAGAGATATTTAAACACTAATAAGCAAAGAAAATAAGCAAATAAGCAGATCTAAACATAGCAAGCAAATTATCATTATTTTAAAACCTAGGTATTTAATGAAAATGAAAATGAAAGAGAAACTTACAAACTCCTCTAGCTAAACAAGAGGACCAATAAAGGCAGCTACAAGCTCCCTAGCTTATTAGATAAGCTAGAGTAAAGTCCTTGGGATCTCTTCCAAGTTAAGATCCCCTTCCAAAAAGCTTATATCCAAATAGATCCATTAAAGATTAAACTGATTTAAGGTTTAGGTAAGATTAATACTGATTTCAATAAGCTCTATTTCAGCTTATAGACTGAAAGAGCTTTAAATGAGCTTATTAGCTTATTGAGACAACTTAGCTTATTAAGAGAGTTTATGGCTTTAAATGAGAGCTTAGAAAATGAGATTTAAAATACTAAAGACTGAATTTCATTAATTAAAGAAGCAGATTACATTACTTGAAAAAGGAAAATTACATTTAAGGAAAATACGAATTTTAAGCTAGACTAAATTACTAAAAACTAGATAAAAAACTACTCTTCGTGTGTGTGAGAGGTGAGGCCTATTTATAGGTGCTGAAAGAAGCTTCTAGGATCTCTAGCCCTGCTCTCCAATCTTTCAATCTCAGCCAATCATTTCTTCAATCATTTAAGCATCATTTGTGGCCGTTTGATCAAGAAGTGGACACCTGAGGATTGCCAGCGTGTCATTCCATTGATGTGACGTTTGTGCTTCTTTTGTGAGTGTTTTAGCACAAAAACCCACATAAATTTGTGCTTTCACCATTGTTGACGTGGCTCTTCTTGAGGGGAGGTTAAGTAACCCTTTGATAAAGACTGATTTGTCCCTTTATTTGTGTTAGAGAGCTCATGAATTGACCTAAGCACCCTTTAATTTGGAAAACCCCTTTGATTTACCCTGCTTGGTTAAATGGGGAAGACGGGTGAACAGTAAAAGTGATTGGCGCCCTTTTTAGACAGTTAAAACTGTTATAGGTTTGGCATTTTTACACTTTTAGCCCCTTTCTTTCTTTTCCCTTTTTCAAGTTATAAATAACTTTCGGGATTTGCAAAATTGGCCCTTATAGATGTTATAAAAGGAAGATGGGCTTTGTTGACTTTAATTGACCATAGATTGACTGGATTTGACTGAGGCTTGACTTTCCTGGCTTTGCTTCCGGCTTTTGTACTCTTCTGATTCTCGTGTCCGTGCTTGCTCGATTTTGACTGTATTCTTGTGATTTTTGACTTATCCGTACCTGCACACACAAAACACAAATACAAGCACATTTTTGCCATTTTTGGTTTGTTTTGGGTTTAATTGGGTTATTTTAGGTATAAATGGATATGTGTATTCTACACTTATCAGTGGTAAACCCGTTAAATCTTCCGGAAACACACCAGAGAATTCACCTACGACAGGGATATCTTCAAGTTTTGGCTCGTTCACTTTTATGGTCTTCAACTGTTTTAGTTTCCCTTCGGGACGTTCTTCATGAACTTCTAAATTCTCTTCGCTGGATAACGGAATCTGGACTATTTTTTCATAGCAAACTATCTTAGCCCTAAACTTTGACAACCAATCCATTCCTACGATCACGTCAAAATTACCATGACTAAAATGTATCAAATCTATGATAAATGTATGTATTTCTAGTTCAAGTCTACAACCTCGAACAATCATATTGGTAATTACTTTAAGGCCGCTAGCTATTTCGATCTCATAACCGGGGTTTACGACATTAGGTTTCATGTTAATCAATGGCAAGAAGTTGGTAGATATAAAGCTATAATCAGCACCAGAATCAAACAAAACTGTAGTGAAATGATCGTTAAGAGAAAATGTACCCGTCATAATGTTCGGGTCTTGTGGAGCTTCAGCAACATCTAGGGCAAAGGCTTTACCCTGTGCTCAATTCCTATTATTCCCCGAGTTGGGGTTTCCTTTGATTGCTAGCACAGAGTTTGGGCGATTTCCTCCTGCAGTGGTGGCTCGGTTCATCCTTGGACAATTCTTCCTAAAGTGGTTAGGGTCTCCACACTCAAAACAAGTCGGTCTTGGTCTTTCATTAGTAGCTCTACCCATGCAATATCGGGTAAAATGACCCACTTGGTTACATCGACCACATACAGGGCAGTTACCAGAATGATGGAAGTTGCATTTTACACACTTCGGATGTTGACCAACATATTGACATTGCCCTTGTCCTTGTTCCAGAGCAATTAGAGCAAAGTTCCATTGTTGGGAAATAGATTGTAAAAGACTTAATACTGGTAGTATAACTGTTAAGTCTGGTAGTATTAGTTAGTTCTAGCAGTACTAAGTTAATACTGACAGTACTAAGTTAAGTCTGGCAGTACTAAAGTTAGTACTGGTAGAGTAGCAGTACTATAGTTAGTACTGGTCGTATTTAGTTAAGTCTGTTTTAGTTAAGTCTGTTTATGTAACAGAATAGTAATAGTTATCTTAGAGATATCTTAGGAAAGGATATGTATTATCCTTTCACACGTTTGTAAAGCCCATTAGGGTTTCCTTGGTGTATAAAAGGAACCCTATCAGAAAACGTTTTCACAAACAATTTTGGTTTAACTTAAGACTATATTTAGAGTTAACCAGACCAAATTGTCACTTAAATAAGTTCCAGTCTACTGTTTTAACAGCACAGCTTATTTTGTTTAATAATTACGAAAGTGGATTTTCTCGGCACCAGGCGTTAAGACCCATAGACAAACTTAAAACACATAATCTAACGGTCGTTCAACATATACTATATGATTATATAAGCTAAGGTTGATAAGCCACACACCCCCCTCAGCAAAAATTGATAGGATGGGATATCACACGTTGCAACATAAGCTTAGGATTAAAGCGATCAAGATCATACCAAACTCTTTATTCATTATCGTAACATCACCGAGTATCATGAATTTAGCCTCTCATGGCTGAGTTCATAAACAAAAGGTAACTCATTACATAAATTTCCATTATTTCAATAACAAGGTAAGAAAACTTCTTCGTTCTTGATCGTTAGATCTTTTTCTTCAAGGGAAAAGGTATTTCGTGGTGTTTAAGGTGAGAAGGGAAAGGTATTGTGTGTAGAATGTAATAGTAGTGAGACATGGTTGTGAGAGGAATGAGTGGTTAGAAATTTCGTCTCAATTTATAGCAAGATTTTGGTCAGAGTGCGGCGCACTTACAATAAGTGTGGCAGAGCTTGTGAGTTAATGCATAGCAAATTAATGACTTTTACTAAAGTCGTCGCACTTACAAAATAATGTGGTAGTTTTGAGAGTTAATGCAGTGCATTAATGGACTTTAATTCGTCAATCTTGGAAAATGGTGGCGCACAATATTGTAAGTGCGCGTGTTTGAACGTTAGAGGAAATTTAGCGCACAATGTAACAAGTGCGCGGACTTCTGAATTTTGGCTAGAAATCTTTCTTTTCTGATCGGCCTCCCAAAGTGTTATAGATTCCTTTGAGCTTTGGGTCCTGTAGAGTCCTTCAAGGAATCTATAAGCATTTTTAAGCTTAATTATTTTTATCAAAAGTTTAACGAGAAATATAAAATATATACAAAATAAACCTATGTTCATAGAAAACCTGTATAATTTAGGCTTATCAAATCCCTCACGACTACTTATGGCTTGCCCTCAATGGCATTGGATCGTAAAAAATAAAATCATTTATCGGACGTAAAAACTTTGATTTTTATAAAAGGATTGCATTATAGATAACATTTCAGGCTAGACATATAACCATAGCACCTTACATAGGGATAGCGTTTTGAGTTTAAAATTCACTTAGCCACCTGATGGGTTGTTAGATATATTTTGTGAAGAACACACCAATTTGCTTAGACAGAATCTAGCAGCTACCATTAGCTTGTTCTTAACACATAAACCTGACCGAAGGGTAGAACTTGAGTACTAGAGAGGATTCAATCTTCATGCGCCGAACATAAGCCTTTATTTCTTCGAATGATTATAACACATATATATAACTTTTTTTTTACCAAACAGGTACTAAGGCATGACACAGGACTTCTTCAATCAATTTTCAGATACTTCAACAACATAGCATTTAAGGGATCGCTTGCAATAACATAGACTTGCAGGATACATTACATGTGATATGCTTCGGTCTAGTAAATGATGATTAAGCACAAGTTCTAGAGCTTCTAAATTTATCGCTCTCTTCAAATGAGAATTATCAACCATACCGATGTTCTAGAAAAGGTGACAAAGACATACATACACATCCAATAACTGAATAGACACATATGACTGCAATCAAACCTTAACTCGAACAAGCTAAAGGCATCGTACCAAAAGTGGATACCCGAATATTCTAAAGGCTTAGATTTCTCACAAATTTAGTGGATTGGGGTGTGCTAGCTATAATGTCAATCCGGTTGGATTTGCCTTACTAAGAGCATTTTTACGTTGAGAAGCATATAAAAGTGGATTTTTCAGAAAATATCACTAGAAAATTTTTAACGGGCAAACGTGTTTCTATTATAGAGGATTAATTTTTCATATTTGGCTCCCCTCCACACTTAAGTTGAACATTGCCCTCAATGTGATAACTGATAATAGAGATAAAATAGGAAAGGGGAAACGGTACTTCTCGGGGCATAGAGAAATGCATAGTTGAGGTAGAGCTATCTTGAGCATACGTCGTAATTTTCCATATCTTCGAGCAAAATTACATGCATAAGAGTAAATATACAAAAGCACACAAAAAGAAAATATTTTTGTTTTTTTTTAGAAAATACATAATATTAGTAGAAGAATAGAGGAGGAACTCCTCCACACTTAAGTGAAAGCACGGGTTACCTCCCGAGAAGCGCTTAATTTTTAAGAGAGTCGTTAGCTAGACTCATATTTTGGGAGTCATTAGTTTGGGAAAAAAGGAGTGACTGCTTCCCTTGGATCATTTTCTTCTTCGTGATATAGTTTAAGTCGATGGCCATTGACTATGAACATCTTTCCATCTTTTCCATAAAGTTCAACATATCCAGATGGGTATTGATGTTTCACTATATAAGGTCCTAACCATCTAGATCTAAGTTTCGTTGTTTAAATTTATACTTTAAGTGAAATAGCAGGACTTTATTTCCTTGTTTGAATTCCTTTCTCATTCTTAATTTTCTGTCATGCCAGACTGTAGTTCTTTCTTTGTATCGACGAGAGTTTTCATAAGCTTGGTGTCTAAGTTCATTTAACTCGTGTAACTGAAACATTCTTTTCTCACCAGCAGCGATGAGATCTGGGTTACAATTCTTCAATGCCCAGTATGCACGGTGTTCAATTTCAAATGGTAAGTGGCAGTTTTTTCCCATATATTAGTTTGTATGGTGTAGTACCGGTAGGTGTTTTGTAAGCAATGCGAAAGGCCCACAGAGCGTCATCAAGTTTTCTTGACCAAATAGCAGGATTGTCTTTAACAGTTTTTTTAGTAATTCTTTTAAGAGCTCTGTTCGTGTTTTCAACTTGACCACTAGTTTGAGGGTTATAAGATGTAGAGAAACAGTGATTAACTCCATATCTTTTCATGGTTTTTTCCATTATTTTGTTACAGAAGTGAGTATCTCGGTCGCTGATTAGAGCTTTAGGCATTCCAAAACGGCAGAATAGTTTCTTCAGAAAGGCGACTACTACTCGGGCATCATTAGTTGGTAAAGCTTGAGCTTCGGCCCATTTAGATACGTAATCAACAGAAACTAGAATGTATTCAAATTTATATGATTTTGGGAATGGTCCCATAAAGTCGATACCCCATATGTCAAAAATTTCACATACTTGAATGTTGTTTAAGGGAATTTCATCACGTTTTGATATATTTCCGGTCCTTTGACATGCTTCACATAAGCATACTAGAGTATGAGCTTCTTTGATGATTGTTGGCCTGTAAAATCCTAAATCAAGGACTTTTTTAGCAGTTATGTTTGGTCCATAATGTCCACCTGTTGGTCCATGGTGACATTGATCTAAAATGGTTCGGGTTTCTGGTCCAGATATACAACGTCTGATCATACCGTCGGAGCATACTTTGAAGAGATAAGGTTCCTCCCAAAAGTAGTGTTTGAGGTCAGAGAAGAATTTGTTTTTTGTTGATATGTCATTTCTTTTGGTATAATATTACCGACTAGGTAGTTTGCAAAGTTTGCGAACCATGGTTTATTAATGTTGATTTCCATAAGAGTTTCTCCGGGAAAGTTATCATCTACTTCACTATCATCGCTTGTTTCATCATTTTCGATTCAGGATAAGTGATCGGCTGCAACATTTTCTGTTCCTTTTCTATCTTTGATTTCTATGTCAAATTCTTGCAGAAGTAAAATCCATCGAATAAGGTGTGGCTTAGCATCTTGCTTTTTAAATAAGTGCTTTAGAGCTGAATGATCAGTGTGAACAATAGTTTTTGAGAGAATAAGATAGGATCTGAATTTGTCAAATGTAAAAACTACAGTCATAAGTTCTTTTTAGGTTACGGTGTATTTTTGTTGAGCGAAATTAAGGGTTTTGATTGCGAAAGTAGATTGGGTGAAAGTTTTTACCATCTTTTTGACCTAAGACGGCTCCTATAGCGAAATTACTTGATCACACATAAGTTCAAATGGAAGATTCCAGTTTAGGCTTACGATCATAGGAGCACATGTGAGTTTCTCTTTCAATGATCCAAAAGCTTTTTGACATTCACCATTGAACTCAAATGGAGTGTCTTTTTCGAGCAGTTTAGTTAGAGGTCGAGCAATTTTTGAGAAGTCTTCAATAAAACATCGGTAAAAACCGGCATGTCCGAGAAAGCTTCTAACACCTTTGATATTAGTAGGGGGAAGTTTTAAGATTACATCGATCTTTGCTTTGTCGACTTCAAGTCCTGTACTAGACACCTTGTGTCCGAGCACAATTCCTTCTTTAACCATGAAGTGACATTTTTCCTAGTTTAAGACGAGATGAGCCTCTTTACAACGTTGGAGCATTTTATCGAGATTATTAAGGCATGCGTCGAAAGAGTTTCCGAAGACGGGGAAATCGTCCATGAATACTTTCACGGATTCTTCGATCATATCATGAAAGATTGCCAACATACATCTTTGAAATGTGGCAAAAGCATTACATAGATCGAAAGGCATTCGCCTATAAGCGTATGTTCCGAAAGGACAAGTGAATGTTGTTTTTTCTTAATCATTAGGATCGATAGGAATTTGAAAATACCCAAAAAAACCATCGAGGAAACAGAAATATTTATTTCCCGCGAGTCTTTCTAGAATTTGATCCATAAAAGGTAAGGGAAAATGATCTTTTGCTGTTGCTTAATTGAGTTTACGATAATCGATGCATACTCGCCAACCCGTAATGGTTCTTGTTGGAACAAGTTCATCCTTTTCATTGGTGACAACTGTAATACCACCTTTCTTTGGTACACAGTGGATAGGGCTAACCCAAGGACTATCAACCATTAGATAAATTATATCGGTATCTAGGAGTTTCACGATTTCTTTTTTAACAACTTCTTGCATATTTGGATTTAACGTTCTCTGTTTTTGGATAACAGGTTTCTTATCATCCAAAAGTTGTATTTTGTGTTTGCAGAATGATGGGAAAATACCAGGAATATCTGTCGTTTTCCAAGCAAAGGCTTGCTTGTGCTTTGTAAGAACATATATGAGTTTGCTTTTCTTTTCTTTGGATAGCTGAGATGATATGATAACAGGAAGAAAAGAGGGTTCTTCTAGGAATACATATTCCAGATTATCAGGAAGTGGTTTAAGTTCGAGATCCGTAGGAGGTTCTTCAAGAGATGTTTTGATCTTATAATTAGTATTGATGGTGATTTTTTTGAATGGTGCATCTTCAGTTTCGGATTCAGAGTCAGAGTTTTCATCGGTAGTCATTGCCATGAATTCATCGAATTCAGCAAAGATTTCTTCTTCGAGAAGGGTTCCTTCGATGGAATGAAGAATTTTACTACCTTCGTCTAAAAGAGCGTCGAAATCTTCTTCTAAGATTTCATCGATGACATCGATACTAAAACAGGTATCATCATTTGAATAGGAGTGTTTCATTGCAGAATCGATATTGAAAATTATTCGTTCAGTTCCAACTCCAAGGTTGAGTTGTCTCTGTTTAACTCGAATAACTGCATCAGCAGTGTGAAGAAAGGGTCGTCCCAGAATTAGGGGAACTTTACTATCTTCTTCCATCTCGAGAATAACGAAATCGACGGGAAAGGTGAATTTACCAACTTCAACGAGCATATTTTTAGCTATTCCAACAGGGTATTGGAATGATCTGTCGGCTAATCTTACGCTCATTTTGGTAGGTTTAAGAGTTTTGAGAGATAATTTGGCATATAGCGAATATGGCATAAGGTTAATGCTAGCACCAAGGTCGGCTAAGGCATTGCAGGAGAAAGTTTTGTCAAAATTACATGGAATAAGAAAACTTCCAGGGTCTCCGAGTTTAGGTGGAACTTTGTTTTGGATCATTGCTGAACTTTCATCGCTTAAGAAAGCGGCAGAGATTTGTTCGATTTTATGTTTGTTGCTTATGAGTTCCTTGAGAAATTTTCCATAATTAGGCATTCCGGCCAAGACATCGATAAGAGGTACGTTGATTCGAACGGCGCGGATCATATCAAGAAATTTTCCGTATTGAGCTTCCATTTTCTCTTTCCTTAGACGTTGAGGATACGGGATTTTTGGTTTGTACGGTTTGGGTAATGGAGTTTCCTTGACTGGTTTTGGATTTTGTGTTTTCGGTTGTGGTGTAGGTTCTTCGTCTTCATCATCGCTATCGAAGTTGATAAGAGTTTCAGAATCGTTTTGTTGATCATTTTGGTTAACTGGTGGGTTGTAAGATTTACCACTTCTTGTGAATACGAATTTTTTTCGATGCTATGTTTGTCTGCTTAATGAGTTCCTTAAAGAAATTTCCTACCCATAATTAGGCCCATTCGCGGCAATCCCAGCACATCGATAATAAGAGCTACGTCTGATTCGAAAACGCTCGTTGATCATCTTATCAAGAAATTTTCTGCGTATGAGCCTTCCATCTGCTTCTATTTTCCCTTAGACGATCGAGGAATATCGAGAATTTTTGTTCTGTACGGATTCTTGGGTGACATAGAGTTTCCTTGACTGGCTCTTGCGATTTTATGTGTTTCAGCGGTTCGTGTGTGCTCGGTTTCTTCGTCACTTCATCATCCGCTCTGAAGTGCTTGATAGGAGTTTCAAGAACTCGTTCTGTTCGATCCTCTTCTTGGTTAACTGGTGGGTTTGTAGATTTACAACGTCCTCTTTGTGAATACGGCATTCACTTATGCTTCAGATTGCAGAGTATTACGAGTCGGTTCAGGTACAGCTCTTGGTTTAATGTCCCTTCTTGGGTTTGAGTTGAGTGTTACCTTGAGATGAGATCTAGTGGCGTCGGACCAAATTGACTTGCTCTAGCGAGGTCTGGCTCAAAACTTGGTATTTTTCAATGTTTTGGATTGACGCTTGATGATTCTTTGGCTACCGCCGCACCCCAGCCCCCCCCCCGGCTCATTTTGCTCTGCAGTGCCGCGAGCTCCCTCTGAGAGCCCCGACGCATCCCATGCTCTATGTTGCATTTGCACGACATAACCGCAGACCCCCCACCCGCCTACGGTCTAGCATATTCGCTAATACGCAAGCGTTCCCATGCTACCCTCTCCTCCCCACGTTCGACATTGTTTTAAAGATCATAAGGTTTGTCATCCCAAAGTACTGGATCTATAGTTTCTCTTGGTCTACGTAACTACTTCATTTGTCTCGCGCAAAGCACCAATGTAAAGCGATTGTCTTGCTGCTGTACATCACCGACCCTTCGGTGACGCCGCGCCCCCTAAGCATTTGTAAAAAAGCACCGGTCTTTCCAAAAGGTGCTGCATGAATTTAGCTTCTTCCTCTGCAGCCGGGACTTACTAGGTAATATCCCCCCCCCACGCCCCTTCATTGTTTTTGGTCCTTTTTTAGCATGCTTTTGGAGCCCCAGTTCTTTATACTGTAGCATCCATTTTCCAAGGTCATGGCATCCATCCCCCCTCCGCCCGCGCCCCTATAATTCCCCTTCCCCGCCCCTCCCCCCCCACGTATTGAGAGAATTACTGTTGCCCCCCCCCCTTCTTCAGCAATGACATCTCAGCACAATGATCCCCCTTCCCTCTTACCAGAGATGAATGTTCTTGGTGCTTCCTGTTTTCCATCCCCATAGCCCCCCCCCCCAAGTCCGAGCTTCTAAGTCGAGCTCCCTTCTTCACTCTCAAATCAGCTGAAGCTGATCTAAGAATCGTAATTTTGAGGACACGTTCTTGTTCATAGATAGGAAATAGTCACCACCCAGCCCAGTGCAAAGGTGCAATCCCATTTCTGCGAAATCCTCTCTTGGCCGTCTACTGCTCGCTTATAGAAGACAACATGATAGATGCATTTTGAGTGTGAATGTTGCCCTCCCCCTTCACCCCTTGGACCAGATTAAGTGCCACATGATCAAGCGCTCTCGCGTCGAGTTCCTTTTCACATACAAGAAGCACTACCAGCCGCCCCCTCGGCCCTTCAGAGGATTCAGTTTTCCGCCCCTCCCCGTGATGCAGAGTATAGCTCACGCAATTTCTAGTCCGACGACGGAAGCCTCGGTCACCCGGAATCAAGAGTCTAGCGCGCCGGAAAAGAACAGTAACGGGCTAATGACAAGCGCGAGCCACTGGGGTGTCTCGCTTAGGATGGAGTTGACATAAGTTTATCCCCTCTGATTTTGCCCGATACCGTTCCTTTCCGTTGCCTGTGTTACACCTACACCAACAGCCGTTGTTTGCTTCTCCAACGACTATAAGGGATCCTAGGCGGAACGTACACTATCATCCTAGCCCGCGGACGGCATTCCCATTCTTTGCTATCTCTGCTATTCTAGAAACACTCCTCCCCTCCTCCCGCACGATATATGTGTATGTATATATCCCCTGCACCCAACACAGCAATCAACACTACTATTCATGACCCCATGTGTTTATGACCGGATCGGTTTTGGTCCCCCCTCTTGCTCCCTCCCCGCCCACGTATATTGGTTTCCTTTTGACAAGGGTCAAGTGGATCTAACCCGCCTCGATAGCCAAAAATTTCCGTTTGACTCTGCACTCGATTCAGGAATAATAGTGATGCTGCGGAAACCACCCCCCGCCGTGTGACGGAGCGCATAATCAAATCTACAGGTCAGACAAGGCATCCCACATATGTAGGCTCTGACACGTTCATCATCGCCTGATCATGCTCATGTACACACTCGACAGCAATATATAACGAAAGTGACAGAACGCTTCGTTTGATGTTTTCAGACAACTGGCAGGGTAGAAATTCTCGCGTCCGTTGTGGCCTGGATTATTTCTTCTTGCCCCCCACTCGCTAGCGGCAACTCTCCTTTCGTGTCTTTACTCGTCAATGTTCGCAAGTCTTTATCGATTCACTCGAAGAGTCATGTTGGTGGTGCCACCACGGTATGGTTTACCTAGTTCAGTATTACCTCGCACAGGCCAACGTGCTTACGGCAATCTACACGCAAGCTAGCATAAAGATCTCCGCGCTTGGGTGCCACGCGCGACTGCCAAGCAAACTCATGCCCCCCCCCCCTACCGGCGCATTCCCTTCTGATCACTAAATGAGGACCGCGGGCTTAATACCTTAAGAGGCTTAAAGAGATTCTTCTAATTCTTGACTAAGAAGAAACTCAAGCTAAGCAAATCCCCACCCCCCCTGGCCACCCAAGCGGCGCTAAAATACTTTGATGTGTTTTCAAAAGCTTTAAAATTTATAAGATGAAAAATAATCAGACCAGATAAATATATGGATAAAACACACAGGTAAAAAGTAGATAACCCTGTACTGGTCAAGATATTAATCTGTTCTTTAAGACCGTAACGACCCATGCCACGCTCACCAACACCCGGCGCCATGATAGAGTCAACGAGTTACCACCATAATCACAGAAAGAAAAATAAACTTTAACAATTTTGAAAAATACTGTTTTTCCCCTCGCTTGCGTCACCCAATGCTCTCTAAAAATCGTTATACCACTCCACTAACGGTTAGTTGAGCAATATAACTTATAACCTCTATGCCCACCGCTGCTCACCCTCCCCTCGAAGACATGATCACTTGAACCTCTCGAAGATGGCCACCCCCCCACCCTAGGTCGGTATTAATTTACTATACTCAGACGCCACCACTTTCTCGTCAGGAAACGTGCCCCCTCCCTTCACACAATCAAACTTGTATATCTTCAAGATCTTACATATTTGTTATTTAATCTTAAGAAATCCAAATGTGCTCCTCCTCAAAGAAATTAACGTTACTTTTATATCAGAGCCACTTTCTTTTTGTGATTATCAAATCTACGAAACGCTGGATCTGTGTCTCCGGCACAGACCAGATTCTAAGCCATAGACAATACACATGTCATTTAGAATCAATAACACACTTCGATGTCATTAACGGGGTCCTGCTTCTACCCCCCCCCACCTCGATCTCCAATCCATATCGAGTCCTCCACTGAACTTACCCTATAAATCTCAAGCTCTCAGAAGAAGAAAGAAATATGTCAGATAAGATGGTATCATGGATACTATAATACAGGGTAAGCTGCAACATATAGAAGGTGATTAGGATCTCAAACTCACAGTCCTCAAAACATAACACCTATCTCAATCTATATCCCAAAAAACTTTCTATGTGATCATTCTCTCCAATATACTTTCAGTAATACCGAGTAGTCATGAGATTTAGCCTTCATGCTGAGCTGTTCCATAACAAAACACACATCTCCTACACCTCACTATGTATACACATGTAATATCCTAATTCTCCATTACGTTTAAATTAAATCCAAGGTACCACTAAAAATACCTCTCTCGTCAACGTTCTTGCATGTAGAGATCTTTTTCTTCAAGGAAGCATAACCAGGTCATTTGATAGATACGGTGCTTTTGCCCGTGACAAGGGCGAACGGTATCGCTGTAGTGTCATCGCTAATGAGACGAGGTAGTGAACGACCCCCATGGTCGATGTTCCAGCAAGGACACTGTGCATAGTGGTTTGAGACAACTTATGATATCGTCCAAGTCAATTATATAGCGCAAGATGTTTTGGTCCATCCTCCCTGCCTAACATGTATCCGCAAGCGCGACAACTTAATAACACTCAACAGAGAAGTGCGGCGAATTGGTCGTAGTTAATGATACGATCAGGACAATTTCGTGCAATGATCTTTTTCCATGAAGTGCAACGTGCGCCACACATATAACTATCATAAGTGCACACCCGGATGCGTTTTCCAAGGAGTTAATTCAGGTGCATGGCAATGTGACTTTAATTCTTATAAATCTTTGGGAAAATATGCGGGCGACTAATTTTGTAAGTAGCGCGCGGATCTCTGTTTGACTACTTCAGAGGGAACTGTGTGGCGCCAATTAAATCGAGAAAAAAGCGCGAGAGCGGCACTCCCTTCTTGCATCTCTTTTGAGCGTAGAAATCTCTTTTCTTTTCTTTGCTAACTCTGAGCCTCTACCTCCAAAGAGTCGATATATGAGATTCCTTATGTAGCCTTCACGGAGTCTTTAGAGTGTCATCATCCACATAGTGACCACCTTAATACGTAAATAGTAAAGACGCTAACTTATGATATCTAGAAATAAAGTAATCGCCCCCCCAGTTCCCATGCGAGAACTTGACCCAGCATAATAACCTTAATACTAAAAGAACAACACACGTCTAGCTACAACCATCAATGCTATAATTTGCACCCTGATACAGTCTCTCATTCACGCTAACGCTATAATCACGACATGAAGAACTATTCTTTAGAGTCTTCAAGTGAACCTATAAGTAATTTAAGCTTAATTAAGTATCGAAAGTTCATGAGAAATGATAAATAATATATAAATAACACCATAGAAAACATGTATAATTTAGGCGTTATCACGCTTGTATAATTATAATGGTTGTGGGCTAATACCCATCTTAATAAAAGTTCAATGTTTGGTTTGTTTTAAAATTGATTTCATAATTTATCGTTGATTGTTTAATTATCTTTATCACCTCATACTTGTTTATGTGTTTGAATATGCGACATATCATTCAACTGAATCTAGTGATACGAACCAAGTAATCTAGATACCGGGATAGCTCTCCATATCGTGTTTCATATTACTGGACCAATAGGATCACAAATAACGTTCTGTCTTTGTCTTTGAATTATAAGCTTAGTTGGACCGGTAGGTAACCCGTTTATGTTTTAGCAATCTTGCTCTTAATTTACTGATAAGATTGGAATAGTGGACTACCAGTATATAAAACACCATCAGACAATAAGTGGATAAAGTCTCGTTGGGCTAGAGTTTTAACAGGATCACCACTGCTTTAATTCTCTAAGATAGATTATAATTAAACTAAAGGATGCTTTATGCGGATGCGTTAATTGTGACAGGATTAATCGTGTCTAGGTCTTAGGATGATGTCCCGCCTAAGTCTTAAGAATGATATGCCACTTCGAGATAAGTAAATCATTGCACTAAAACAAACAAACCAGCATTGAACCGAATTTAATATGGCTAATACAGTTTTCTATCATTTGGCTTGTACCGCTTTTCTATCTTCTAATCTTCTTCTTTTATGTTTTTTATGTATTGAATTGGTATTTGTTTCCACCAAACCTGTGCCAGTCTCTCAGGCTGAAAACCCCCATACCATTAGACAACGAACATAACATAGGTTTAACCAGTAAATAGACTAATTAAAATACTGATAGAATATAGGATTAATGTTACACTCTTAGTGTTCGACACCCTACTTACCGCGAACTCCATCTTGACCGAGTACACTGCTCGTTAAAGTGTTGTTTTAGGTTTGTCGGCTATACATAAATTTAAAACTTGATAATCAAATAATTGACCCTACACGACAGCACATCAGGTTTTTGGTGCCGCTGCCAGGGAGTGAATTAATTAAACCTTATTCTTATCGGTATTTCTAACCATTAATTAATTAGTTTAGTTTAATCTAATTATTTAAATTCTGTTTGTATTTATTCGCATTGTGTATTTCTAAACTGTTTGTTTAAATTCCCGCATTTAATTATTTAAAAAAAAGTATTTTGTCCTGACTGATCACCTGATACGCCGTATCCACCAGTTGGATACGACGTATCAAACCTTATGATCAGGACAGTGTATTGAGTTTTACTGTCTAAACGGCGTATCTGTTTTCCAAACAATACGGCGTATTCAGTTAACTCTATACGGCGTACTGATATTCAACAGACCTATACGGCGTATTCAAACCAATTGAATACGGCGTATTTGTCATCTGATACAGTAACAGTAGTAAAACCCCATCTGTTCTGATTCCACATTTGATTTCTCTCATCAGGACATATCCTACTGATTTATTGTCATTTGTTTCAGGTAGTGCATGACAAGAAGTTCTACCAAGGAACTACTCTCACCTTTTGAAAACCCGAAACAAAAATTTCGCTCAAAGAGGAGGCTTTTCGATACACCAAGTCTCGTAGAATCGAATTCACCAGAGTTCGATCATAATTTTGACATCGAGGAACAATCAGAGGAAGAAGTAAGAGAAACAATGACGGAAACAATGGAGCAGTATATGAGTAAAACCCGAGAGAATTATGGGTTGGGCGTTACTAGGCCCACAATCAACCAAGACACCCCTTTGAATTGAAGGGGCAATTTCTCAAGGAACTTTGTGATAATACTTTCAGTGCTTCGGAACACGAAGATGCAAACGAGCACATCAAAAAGGTTCTAGAGATTGTTAACTTATTTCACATCCCAAAAGTAACTCAAGATCAAATCATGCTTCGAGCTTTTCCTGTATCCCTTCCTGGAGCTGCAAGTAGATGGCTAAGGAACCAGCCATCAGGATCAATTACAACCTAGGAGGTTCTCAAAACTAAATTTCTAAACAAATACTATCCACCTGTCCGTACAACAAAGAAAATGGAGGAAATCAACAAATTCTAGCAGGAACCCGATGAAAGCCTTTTCCGTGCATGGGAAACATTTAAAGAGTTGCTGATGAAGTGTCCACAACATTATTTGACCGATATGCAGGAAGTCATCTTGTTTTACAATGGGCTTGATGTTCCAACTTGACAAATCTTGGACTCAAAGGGTGTCATACCTTCCAAAACTGCTGCTAATGCTAAAATAGCCATCTAAGAAATGGCTGAGTACTCTTAGAAATGGCACAATGAAACATCATCAAGGACTAGAAGTACTGAAACTTCTGACGGGCTTGCTGCTATCCAAGCCCAACTCAACAATCTCGGACGAGAAATAAAGAAAGTAAATGAGAAAGTGTACGCTGCTCAGGTCGGATGCGAACTATGCAAGGGACCACACTATACAAAGGATTTTTCACAAAAGGAAGAAGGAAAAACTTTAGAAGAAGCTTACTATACACAGTTCGGTGCACCATATCAACTTGGAGGACAATATAGAGCAGCGAGGCCAGGATTCTACCAATGAAACAATGGAAACTCTTCATATCCTGATCAGAGACCGATCCTGGAAGAATCACTGACCAAATTTATAGCAGAATCAGCTAAAAGGCATGACAAAAACTCAAACATAATCAAGGATATCCGAGCTTCTACCGATGCAGCAATAAGAAATCAAGGAGCTTCAATTAAGACTTTAGAAATACAAATCGGACAAATGAGCAAGGTCTTACAAGAAAGAGGGTTTGGAAGCCTACCCAGCTCTGTGGAGACAAACCCTCGAGACCAAGTTAAATCGATCTCAACTGCTAAAGCTAATTTTTCTAAGATACGCCATATCGAATGTGGTACATACGTTGTATCAAGGACACAGCACAGGAGTATATTATCTAAAACAGCCTCTTTTCCAAGACGACTGTAAAACTTCGGTTGTGATGATTGGAGAGAGGCACAAGATGTGAAGATTCTGGATGCTTATGATCACATCTTGCCTCAGAAAGAAAAAGACCCAGAGAGCTTTACTTTACCTTGTTTTATTCATAATATCTGTTTTGATAAAGCTCTTATTGACCTAGGAGCAAGTGTGAGCGTTATGCCATTCTCTACCTACACCAATCTTGGTCTAGGAATTTTATCTCACACTAGGTTGACCATCGAACTAGCTGACCGAACCATAAAACAACCAAGGGGTATTGCCGAAAATGCGCTAGTAAGGATAGGCAAATTTATTTTCTCTATAGACTTTATCATCTTGGACATACCCGAGGATGACGATGTCCCTTTAATCCTTTGACGACCATTCTTATCAACTGCCCATTCCAAGATTGATATCTTCAAAAGGAAGATTACTTTAAGGGTCAGGGAAGAAAAACTTGTTTTTAAAAGTATTAAGCCAGTCACTAGCATAATCAAAAGGGTCTTTATGATAAAAAGTCTTGATTCAAAAATAGAGCTTATTGGAGAGGGTGATGAACCATTCAACCTAAATTATGGTAATTACATAGAATTAAATGATTTGGACACACCTTTAGGACCTAAAACGAATCGAGATGTTGATTTTAAGCCAACTTTTGTTAAAACCGACTCTTATAAAATGAAATTTTCTTGTGTAATTGGGTATAAGTATGTTAACACTGACCTCCTCCCTTCCTTGCCCATTAACTTAATATCCAAAAACATTTATTATTACTTAATTAAGGACAAGGATGAAAGGAAGAGTCATGTCGGAACTTTGATCGATATACCTGTTTTCGTCAAAAGTTTTTCTATTATTACAGGTTTTACCATCATTGAAGGTGATGATATAACAAAAGGCTTTGTGCTCGGCATGAAATTTTGCAAGAAGTACGCATCATGCCAAATGATTATGAGGAAGTTCGCACACGGGAATGGGTGTGAGCGAATTGAAGATGAATAAAGTGTTGAAGAGGAAAAAGGTCGAACTTAAAAACTAGCTGAAACAAAAGTGCTTCCCGGGAGACAACCCGGTCATTTTAATTGTTTGTCGCATATTATTTGTTTGTTGCACGAGCCTGTCTTCCCAGACACTCTATACGGCGTATCGAACCCCTCTGGATACGGCGTATAAGGATGTCTGGATGTTATCAGTTTTTAAAACTTAATATTTAATTTCCTGTAATTTAATTTTTTTCTACAGGAATAATACGGCATATCCTAGGATTTGGGATACGGCGTATTGATCCATGTACAGTTGTGTGTTTAATTGTTTTCTTGTACCATTGTAGCGAGATAGAATTTGCACTTGTCTTCTAATCTCTTATACAGGACCTTGCTGAGACTATGATATGGTATATGCTGAAAAATACATGTGTTGAACTCATCCGGGCATGCTGAAGCCTCCGTTCTAATTCTATTTTCCCTTATTATTTGATTGTTTTATCTATACAGCGAGGACGTTGTATAATTTAAGTGGGGGTGGGGAATTAGAACGTCTTTGTCTTCTTTTTTACAAAATAACATGCTACGAGCTTAAAAGTGCTTAAAAAGGCCAAAATTTAAAAAATTTCAGCATGACTTTTTAAAAATCACTAGTTACATTACCTAGCGCACTATAACCTTTGATACATATTGTGAGAATTAAGCCTATTCCATTTCCATCTGTCTACTAAAATTCCACAAAATTATGAGTGTGACGGTGATGTAGTGGACTTTAGAACTTGTCCTGGTATATTACTCGAGACCGCCATGATTAGTACTATGGATTTAGATGGAAGAACATGTTCAACTGATAAAATTACTAAGATTAAACCAAATAGCCTACATGCCGTAAAAAATAACTAACCGCACTGGTTAGTTAAATTCCGTGTAACCCTTGATTACTCTCATTTTTAGAGTAAAATCCCTAGAACAACTTGTTGAGCCATTCCTTTCTTTTTCTACACCATATTATATGTTTCGTTACACCTTTGCACCTTAGCCTACTGTGTAGATTAAGCCTATTTTTCTATGTTGCTAGTTGCTTTCGTGTAAAGTTTTGTATTTCCTGTGTCAAAGTGAAATTTTTCTATCTCTATAATGGTCGGGAAATTGCACAATGCAATGGGAAAAATATGTAGCTCGTAAATTTCGCTACTTTCACGATTATGTTTCATTTCCGAAGAAGAAGTACTATAAAGAAAAGATTATCCAGATGAATTATGAAAGTGAAAACGGTGAAATTAATCCGAGATTTATGATGTATTGTTAAAAAAACAAAAAACAAAAAAAACAAAAAAAAAGAGAAGGAAGAAAAATAGTCGTTTCAAAAGAAGTTTATACCGAAGGAATTACTTAGAAGGATTAATTATTCGTTGATACGTTACAAAAATCAACGATGTAAAGTCTTGTAAGAAGTGGTCGATATCACCACTTATGTAAAAGTATGTAAAGAGCGGGATGTAAAGGAAGTTGACCATTATGGGAACGCCAACTTAGGTTGTCTTTGTCATTTCTGTGATCGAGGCATCTGTCTATATGTTTGAGTCTTTGTCATGGAACGGTCGGGGGAAAGTTACTAGCAACCGTACCTTATTTGTTGGCTTAATCTATTTGTTTTGTGAATTTTACTTAACACCTATTTTACTTCCCTTTCCTAGCAACTAACCCTAGTGTCTACTCGAACAAGGACTTGTTCGAGCATGCATGTCTATTCCGTCGTTACGGCCATGTATGCATGTCTCAGCTGCCATGTTGGATGACGACTTTTAGTGAAAGCTAGAAGCTCCTTACCCTATATCATTCTTCATCTTAACCGCTAGTTAAAAACGAACAGGGATGTGTTCGGATTATATATGTCTATTCCGTCGTTACGGCCATGTATGTACGATACAGCTGTCTTGTTGGTGTGGTACTTATGGTGAAAGACTGTTGAATGATCAACTGTAAGCCTTCTTAACCCAATTTATCTTTTGACTTGTTCTTCCTCAGCTTTAGCGGTAGAGATGTGTATCCTCGCCAAGCCTATGATACGAAGCTAATCATGACCGAGCAATAGAGCGTACTACTTAAATGTTGCTCCCTAGATTAGTTGAGTGATCTGAGTGTTTTCATTTCCATATTTCATGAGGAGCTTGGTTATGTATAGGTGATTAGGACAAAACGATGCTTTAACAGAAAATCCTCACTTCGGTTAGGACACATTTTCATAAACTAAAATTTTTTCCAAAGTCTACTTAAGGACAAGTAGACTTTAAGTGGGAGGATATTTGATGACATCAAATAACGTCACTTTATTATACCATATATCCCATCTATTTTGCCCACTGTTATATAATTATTGCATTATTTGGTACTTAATTACTTTAAAGTTGATAAATGTAGTAATTCAGGAGTGTTTTATGAAGATAAGCTAAAAGGTGCATAATTTGGAGCTAAAAATATAACAGTTGAAGATTGCTGAATTTTCACCAATACGCTGTATCCAACTAAAGAGATACGGCGTATCAGCGCCAAGACTTCACAAGAAAACGCGTTTGACCAATTCTCAATACGACGTATTCACTCTGTCTACATACGCCGTATCCACGAAGATAACTATTTGAAGATACAGTAAATCAAGTAAATTGGGAATGATATCAATGATTTATTATGAACGTAGCGCGCACTCTAAGGAATCTATCCCAATACGCTATATCGACCTTGCTGGATACGACGTATCGAGTCTTTTTTAGACACTATAAACAGAAGACTCAAAAATGAGTTTTCAGTGTGCAATATCATATTCTTTATACCATACTCATTAAAGATGAATTTTAGAAGAGAAGATCAGCCACCAAGGTCAAGCATTGATCACGAATCCATAGAAGACATCGTGTAATTTTTACTCTCTTAATCGTTCGATTTTAATTGTTTGATTATGCTTGTATGATTATAAAGGTTGTGGGCTAATACCCTCGGGTATTAGCCATGTTAATGAAAGTTCAATGTTTGGTTTGTTTTAAAATCAATTTCTTAATTTATCGTTGATTGTTTAATTATGTTTATCACCTCATACTTGTTTATGTGTTTGAATATGCGACCTATCATTCAACTGGATCTAGTGATACAGACCAAGTAATCTAGATACCGGGATAGCTCTCCATATCGTGTTTCATATTACTGGACCAATAGGATCACAAATAACGTTCTGTCTTTGTCTTTGAATTATGAGCTTAGTTGGACCGGTAGGTGACCCATTTATGTTTCAGCAATCATGCTCTTAATTTACTGATAAAGATTGGAATAGTGGACTACCATTATATAAAACATCATCAAACAATAAGTGGGTAAAGTCCCGTTGGGCTAGGGTTTTAACAGGATCACCACTGCTTTAATTCTCTAAGATAGATTATAATTAAACTAAAGGATGCTTTATGCGGATGCGATAATTGTGACAAGATTAATCGTGTCTATGTCTTAGGATGATGTCCAGCCTAAGTCTTAAGAATGATATGCCGCTTCGAGATAAGTAAATCATTGCACTAAAACAAACAAACCAGCATTGAACCGGATTTAATATGGCTAATACAGTTTTCTATCATTTGGCTTGTACCGCTTTTCTATCTTCTACTCTTCTTCTTTTATGTTTATTGTGTATTGAATTGGTATTTGTTTCCATCAAACCTGTGCTAGTCTCTCAGGCAGAAAACCTCCATACCATTAGACAACGTACATAGCATATGTTTAACCAATAAATAGACTAATTAAAATATTGATAGAATATAGGATTAATGTTCCACTCTTAGTGTTCGACACCCTACTTACCGCGAACTCCATCTTGACTGGGTACACTGCTCGTTAAAGTGTTGTTTTAGGTTTGTCGGATAAATATAAATTTAAAACTTGATAATCAAATAATTGACCCTACACGACAGCACATCATTTGCTCTTCATGATATTACTTCGGGAATAAGGATGGAATACCTGCCAAAGAGGAAATGGAGTGGATTAAACAAGCGAAAGGCTAGTGTTAAGATAAAGGATATCGATAAGCAGCTCTTTCAAAGAAGGTTAATGAGGAATCTGGAGAAGTTCGTTGATGGAAGAGAATACAGAGAAGACCTCAGACTGCTTGAACGGACAATATGACTTTGTCATCTCTTATCCTACTACATTTCAGGTCATTCTTTCGTAATTATCAATCTTGTGAATATGTGAATAAATAGTGTAGACTAATATTGGGCAAATATTGTGTTTGAGTACGAGTTTTCAAGAATTTCTTAGTAAATTCAAAAAAAATCAAATTAACGTACTCAAACACCATATTATACCCTCATAATTTGAGGGGGAGCATTAAAATGTTCCAATAATACGCTTGATATATAATTAGAACATTTTTCTCCTTGAAAGCATTATATTTGAATCAATTGATATCTAAAATATCAAACGATTTGACATTTTTGATAAGGGAAAAAAATGTGATTAAAATATATATAACTTGTATAATGTGATCATTAGGACTCAAGTGTGAACTCCTGTCCTCGTATGTGCTAAACATTTTCGGTTATCGATGCACATATGCCGGGGGAGCATTTCTAAATAGTAAAACCATAAAGGTACTAAATGTTTTGATTTATATCAATGTACCTTGATTGATGTTTTCAAATGGTTTTAAGGCTGAGAACAATACCAAAGACCAACCATGTCTGTAATTACTTAGATTTATAAGGTGGTTAAGATTAGGTATCCGTTCCCATAATCCAGCCAGAACCGAAGGGATCTACCCAGGGACAATCTACTAGACAATGTAGAAGTCTTTAGGCATGATATAAAAAAGAAGTAAAAGTGAGAATAAGGGAATAGTGCCGACAAGGATGGAGCTAGTACTAGAACAAACCCAACAAGGTATTAGTTATGAAGTCTCGGTAAGAACTGAAGGGGTTGAAGAATAAAAAAGAAAAGTTAAGATAAAGAGAGAAAAGAAAGAAGCCCTTCTTACACTTAGGCAGAAACCGGGTCAATACATAAACTGTCAGAAACACTAAGTTGTTGTCTGGTATTGAAGATAGTCGTCATGGACCCAGTGACGCAATGCACGACCTTCCCCAGCCACTCAAGGTCTCTCAAAAGACTCTTGTTTCATTTCTCACGGAGATTACACTCATTTATATCGACTTTCTCACTCCGAGTTAGTTGGTATTGAAAAGGTGACAGTCTGCTCCAGCCTTCGATTAGTAAAACCAAATGTGCACTATTAAGTCTAGAGCCAAAAGAGATCATCCATATATCTCATTAGTACACTTATCTAAAATATTCTTGCTAATTCACACAATGTGAAAACAAGAAATATATTAAGAGTCCTACGCATTATCCTTGTAATTTTTCTAGAACATCAGAGTGATACCTAAAAAGTACTCACAATGACGCTACAAATCCTTCCAGAGACAACATCAAACAAGCTTTGCGGTGGGTGACTTGTGAGATCCTATATGGATCAAACTTGTGACACTGGATATCGATTCGGTCCAGCTTATGAATTGACGGATAAATTTTGAAAAATATAAAACTGTTGGTGTGTCATAAAAACTGTTTTCATCTTGACACACCGACTGATTTTCCTAAATTAATTTTCAATCTTATATCCATGGGAAGCCTCACAAGGGTATCTGGACATAAGAAAGCTGAACACGAATTGGCGACTAAATCGGGAAGATAGTAACTTACCGGTTCACTCTTACCGTGTTGTCTGCTTTGAGACGCTTCGGTAATGAGAACGGCTAGTACAGCTGCGAAACCCTGTCAGGGAGATTCTTCGAAATTCTACCTAATCACAGGCAGTATTTATACTAATTAATAAGGAACCGTGGTTATTACAACCGTATTCGATGAAGTGACAAAGCTACTTTCATCCATACATGTTGATTATCACTAACCCTTTCATGCTGGTAATCCTGATGGTCGCAACTATTGGATTAAGACACGTCAAGATTCAAAGCTACATGCTCATACTTGACCCAAAAAAGTAAATACATCATGAAAGCTCAAATACATGTTTCAAAACTTCCGCTACTCTGATACCGTATGTCTTTCTTGAAGTGACAAAGTATTAAAGTCAAAGAATTTCAAAGACGTTTCCGTCACTCTAATACCGAACGTCTTTCTCGAAGTGACGAAGTGTTATAGTTAAAGAATTTCAAGAAAGATGTCTTATTCAAGCTTTCAAGACCAAGAAACAACAACAGTATGAGCATGTTGGTCCAAAAGTCACAAGTACATAAGACGGCGACAAGATCACAAGATGACGATAAGAGATTATGCTTGGTTGATGATCTCAAAGAAGTTCAAGTTCACATACAAGTCAAGCTTAATGGAACAAGCTCAAGCCTAAAGTCAAATATCACTACATCATGTTCACAAGATAATGTTAAGAAAACAAGTCTGCGAGCACAAGACTAAAGACAAAGCATAGTATGCTAGGTTTAAGTTTTTGTAAAATGGAGTGACCTCCCTTAGGGGGAGATTGTTAGGATCATGAAAAGTATCGGTCACTTCCATTATATTATTAGATAGCTCGTATAGTAATATTTGGAAACTAAGTAAGCTAAATAGGCCAAAGGCCCATGGAAAGCCCATGGTACCTAAAAGCCCATTCGGCCTAACTAAGTATATAAACCCTTTCCATGATATGGAAAGGGTGTTGGTTGATTCATTTTTCACACATAATCTAATTTACTCTCTTTCACTTTCTCTCTAGTTCTTTGTGTGTTTGTTTAAGGATTGCTTATATTCTTCACAAAACAAATAAGGTACAAGTTGCTAGATACTTTCCTGACTATTTTTATGATAAAGACTCAGAAATATTTACATAAACGTCTTGATCATAGATCAAAAATAACAACCTAAGTTGGCGTTCCCGTAACGGTCAACTCCCAATCATCCCATACTTTACATACTTTTACAAAGACAAGTGGCGATATCTACCACTTTATACAAAACTTTACATCGTCGATTTATAACCATCTATCAACGAATAATCGATCCTTCAATTAATACAACCGGTTTAAGCTTTAACGAACTAATTATCTTTAAAATTTCCTCCTCTTTTTTGTTGCGATTTTCTTTTTTTTTTCTTTTTTTTCTGTAAACCATACTACGAATTTCTGCATAATTTCACCATCTTCACGATCACGATCAATCCGGATAATTTATCCATAATCCTCCATACTTCGGATGTAAATAATAATTTGTGAAAGTAGTAAAACATACTGAAAAACTACTACTTTTTACATTCCCATTGCAATGTGCAAATTTCTTCCCAACCGTACCAGAGATAGAAAATGACACAGGACACAAGAAATACACACTTTACACTTTAAGCAACTAGCAACTGATAAATGGAGTTAATCTAACAGGGTAGGCTAAGGTATAAAGGTGTAACGAAACTAATAGTTGGTGTTTATCCTAAAGGATTGGCTCTACTGGTTTTTCTAGGAGTATCTTACTCTTAAAATGAGAGTAAACAAATGGTCTATATGGGGGTTAACTAACCAGTGTGGTTAGTTAATAACATAACATATAAAGGCTTTTTGGGTGTAATCCTAGAAATTTACCAATTTAAACAAGTTACTCCATCTAAATCCATAGTACTCATTATTATGGTCTCGAATAAATATACCAAGCCAGGTTCTAAAGTCTACAACATTACTGGCACACTCGTATTTTTGTAGGATTTAGGTAAACATTTGGAAATGGATAAGGTTGAATCCTCACAATAACTGATAAGGGTTATGGGTGCAGGTTATGTAACTAGTAATTTCACAAAAGTAGGCTTGAATTTTTTTTAATTTGAGCATAATTTAAGTATTTTAATGTGAAAAATAGGACATGTAACGTTCTAACTCCCATCCCCCACTTAAATTATACAACATCCTAGTTGTATAGATAAAACATTAAAAATGGGAAATAAAAGAATTAGAACGAGAAACTCCCCTGATATTTGCTCGGTAGATTCTCCATGTTGATTTTATAAGCAAGAATTCCAGATTATTGATACTTCACCAACGTTCATGATTTCTTTCCAGCGAGGTCCTGTGCAAAATATAGGAAAACTATGCTCTCCTATCTCGGTATCTACGGTTAAATAAATAAAACTAAATTGTACAGGAAACCAATACGTCGTATCCAAAAACCTGGATACGCCTTAGGGAGAAACCTGTAAAAAGTATCTAAACGGTCAGTTCTGCTGAATACGCCGTATCATTTAATGAATACGCCGTATGGACAGAGCTGGCAATAAAGTTTTAAATGCAGGAAAATAAAGACTGGACAACGTCAGGTAGTCAATACGTCATATCCATAGGGTTTGGATACGCCATATAGATAGTCTGGGAAGACAGACTTGATAAAATAAGAAATAACATTCCGGGTTGTCTCTCGGGAAGCACTTTTGTTTTTGTGAGAGTCTTTAAGTTAGACTCCCTTCAGCTTCATGTTACACCATTCTCTAATTCTATAACTTCATCATCCTCTTCATCAATGTTACCTTCGTAATATTTCTTCAATCATTATCCATTGACTTTGAAGTTAAACCCTTTCATGTTAATGATTTCTACAGCCCCATATGGATATACCTTTTTAACAATGTTCGGACCGCTCCATTTCGACTTAAGTTTTCCAGGGTACATCTTCAGACGAGAATTATAAAGTAGCACTTTGTCGCTAACCTTAAAATCTTTATCACTCCGAAGCCTAGAATCATTCCATTTCTTGGTCCGTTCTTTATAAATTCTAATATTCTCATAAGCACCATCTCTCAATTCGGCTAACTTATTAAGCTGCATAAGATGACTTTCGCTTGCAAGCGTTAGATCCATATTAAATTGTTTTAATGCCCAATGTGCCTTATGCTCGATCTCTACGGGTAAATGGCATGCTTTCCTATAAACTAGTCTAAAAGGTGTACACCCTATCAGAGTTTTGTAGGTCGTCCTAAATGCCCACAATGCATCGTTAAGTTTTTCTGACCAACCTTTAGGATTGTACCCCACTGATCTTTCTAGGATACGCTTAATAGCCCTGTTAGTAACTTTAGTTTGTCCATTAGATTGAGGGTGATATGCCGTGGATAATTTGTGAGTCACACCATATCTTTGTAAAGCCTTTTCAAGCTGGGAATTACAAAAATGTGTCCCTCTATCACTAATCAAAGCTCTAGGAACTCCAAACCTAGCAAATAAACTTCTTAAAAACTTAACCACTACACGCGCATCATTCGTAGGTAATGCTTAAGCTTCAACCCATTTGGACACATAATCGACAGCTACTAATATGTATTTATTACCTCTAGATTGGGGAAATGGCCCATAAAATATAATCCCCAAACATCAAAGACTTCGCATACCTGAATGTTATTTTGAGGAATTTCGTTCCTTGAATATATGTTTCCTGATCTTTTTCATGCATCACATCATCTTACGTACTCATTAGCATCCTTAAAGATACTAGGCCAATAAAATTCGGACTCGTAAACCTTCTTTGTGGTAACATTAGCACTATGATGCCCACTAGTAGGTCCCGAATGATAATGTGCCAGAATTTCAAGGGTTTCACTTCCAGCCACACATCTTCTAAAGTTCTAATTATATTATCCGCGCATAGTTTAAATGCATAAGGTTCTTCCCAAAAGTAAGCCTTGACTTGTGAGAAAAACCTCTTTCTTTTTTCGAAGATCCAATTTGGGGGAACAACCTTTCCAAGAATATAATTAACGAAATCCGCGTACTATGGATCGTCATCTTTAAACTTGGATCTCAGCACCATTAAATGCTCATCGGGGAATTCATCAGCAATTTCCCTCTCAGTTAATACCTTCATGTGTGGATTCTCTAACCTAGACAAGTGATCTGCGGCCAAGTTTTCTGCTCCTTTTTTATCTTTGGTTTCAATATTCGATTGTACCATGTCAAAGATTACCTCATCGTCTCCTACCCTAAGCGTTTTGTTTTTATTAAACACATCGATCATGGCATGGGCGGTGGCCAAAAAAGGTCTTCCTAAAATTATCAAATTTCTAGAATCTTCGGGCATATCCAAGATAACAAAATCGATGGGGAGGACAAGTTTATGCACCTTAATGAGCACATTTTTGACTATTCCGCTTAGGTATTGGATCGATCTATCGGCTAGTTCTAAGCTCATTCGAGTCAGTTTTGGTTCTCCTAAACCTAACTTTTAATACATCACATAGGGCATCAAACTTATACTAGCTCCTAGATCCGCTAATGCATTATTAATTCACAAATTACTAACTTGAAAAGGGATAGTGAAACTTCTGTCTTTTTCTTTTGTTGGCAGTTTGTTACGCAGGACAGCTGAGCACCTTTCATTCATTGTCACCGTACAAGCTTCTTCAAGTCTAGATTTATTTGTTAGTAAACTCTTCAGATATTTAGCGTATTTTGGCATTTTCACTAAGTCTTTGATAAACGAAATGTTAATATAGAGTTGTTTTAGATTTTCCAAAAACTTCTGCTGTTGTGCTTCTTCTTTTTCCTTCGTAGACCGGTTTAGGAAAGGGATAGATGATTGTTGTGGTTTTACCAAAGGTTGAGTAGTTCTTTCAGGAATACTCAAAGATTTATTTTCCACACTATCATCATGCGGATTTTCCTGCACATCTTGTTCAAATCTAGGAGGTTCGTTCTTATTGATTCTAGTTTCATTAATTTCTTAACCAGGGGTGGCTTCAGAAGTCATCTTTCCTCCCCTAGTTGTCACTTATTTGACTTCGCTTTTTGTAATCAAAACAATACCCATAACCTTTGACAATTCATTTACCTTGATTTTAAGCTCACTCAATAAGTTGCTTCGTTCTTTTAACAAAAGCTCATTGATGGTTCTAAATTCTTTAATGAATATTTCCATCTCCTCATGTTTACGTTTACCTTCATCAATGAATTTAGCCAATATTTCTTCCACAGTTAACCTCGTCGTAGGGTAATTGAACGAGTAAGGAGACACCCTGAAAATGATACTTGAAAAAAAGACATAAATCGAAGTAAAACTATTCTAGAAAACTAAACGATAAAGCTAACTAAAACTGCTGTTGTATCAGATAGTCGATACATCTTATTTAGTAAACTAGATATGTCGTATCGATGTTTGATGTTGAATACGCTGTATTCAAATAAAATGATAACCCCGTATTCAATAAATAACAGCAGACAATAGAAAAACAAAACTAAATTTATACTAAAAATACCAATAAAAACAAGAAATTAAACAATCACACTCTCCGGAAATGGTGCCAAAAACTTGATGTGTTGTCGTTGTAGGTTATTAATTACCTAATCAAGTTTTACTATTTATATTTTTCCAACTTAACCTAAACAACACTAGCGGGCAGTGGACCCGATCAGCTGTAGCTTCGTTGGTAAGTAGGGTGCCGATCACTAAGAGCGAGAGCATTAATTCCTAATTCTATCAGTATTTTAGTTATCTAAGTTAGTTTTAATCTAATCTGTTCTATGTTAAACCTAAGATAATCCTAAAACTAACGTAGGGGGTTTTCAGCCTGAGAGACCGACACGAGTTTCAGGTTTCCTAAACTACTTTGATGACAATTAACACACACAAGCTGATAAACAAAAGATAAAGAAGCGGTCAAGCCTAATGTAAGGAAAATATACTAACCATAATTAATCCAATTAAAATGCAGGTTTGTTTATTTAGTGCAATGATTACTTATCTTGAAGGGGCATATCATTCCTAGATTAAGGCGGGACTTCTTCCTAAAACCTAGACATGCTAATTCTGTCACAATTAAACGCTTTCGCATAAAGCATACTTTCGTTGATTATAATCTATCTTAGGATATAAGTAATGGTGCTCTTACAAAACCCTAGCTCATTGAGTAGTCCACTCTGTCTGAGTCTTAACCAATGGAATCAGAACGTCATTTGTTAATCCTAGGGTTACCTGCTAGTCCAAATTGTTCACTAAACTAATGGCAAGGATAGGTCATTTATTTGTGATCTTATGATTCTAGATATATAGATCGCTATATGGAGAGCTATCCCGGACTCTTAGCCTACGCCCACACAACACCGAAGTTGCAGCGCATTAAATATGTAGGACTAAACCCATTTGAATGATAGGTCGCATACAAAAGCACATAAACAAGTATGAATTGATAAACATAATCAAAAATAACAATAAATTAAGCAATCGAGATAAACAAACCAAACATTAGAATTATCATAAACCTGGCTAATATCTAAAGGTATTAGCCGATAGTCATTGTAACAATACAAAAATTCATAGATGAACGATTAAAGTAGCGAAATATTACGCTAACCGAATGCGTATATAGAGTGTAAATGATTACAAGAGTTTTTCCATTGATTAGAGCACTTTGTCGTACCTTTTTGGCTTCTTAGATCTTTTGAAAATCAAACTTGGTGGTTAAAAGCATACCCCAAATCGTATTTAGGGCTTGGTATTTATAAGCTCTAAAAATTGGTCGATACGGCGTATTGAAAAACTCAATACGACGTATCGAGGTTACTTGGCGTGGGCTCTACGAATAAAATATTTCATAATTTTCTTGAGCTGGTTTCAATACACCATATCTGATTTTTGGATACGGTATATTGGTTCTTCAGATACGGAGTATTGAGCAATACGGAGTATTGAGGTTTTGGATACAGAATATTGACCAATACAAAGTATTGAGGTTTTGGATACGGAGTATTGGCTGAAAACGTGTTTCTCTTGATAGTTGACTAAAGTATCATATACGACGTATTTGCTGATGTGGATATGACGTATTCTTTAAAGTCAGACAATGGTTTTGAGTTCTTCAAAGTCTTTAGATACGTGTATCCTTCTATAATGATACGGTGTATTGATGTCAGAATCAGTCAACTTTCTTAAACTCTTCGTTTATGCTTCAAAACACGTCCTTTTCACCATCTTTTGCCCAATGCTCGATAATTACTGCAAATAACAAATATAAACAATTAAGTACCAATTCATGCAATAATTAATCCAAAGTAGGTAAGAAACATAGGATAAATGATGTTGTAAAAGTGACGTTATTTGATGTCATCACAACTCTTATAAACTAAATGAAAACTATTATGTGGTGATATAACTTTATAAATTACATTGTTGTGGTTATTTTCAAGTACATTATACTTATACGACCTATAATTAATTAGGTTGCATGCCGGATCATTCGTGACGTTTCACTCTATTGATTTTGCTATAATCGATACATTCACTTTAGGTGAGTTTCATGGCCCCTAATTTACTTCTTTTAAACTCTTTTGGGGGAGAATACACGTGCATCTACAAACTCATTTACATACTTGTTTTCATAGCTTACTTACAAACTCATTTACATATTCGTTTACATGATTGATTCCAAACTCATTTACATACTCATTTACATACATGCTAATTTACAAAAGGACACAAGTACAATACTTTTCAATTTTTACAATAATTACGTAGCTTTCCTAAGTAGCAATAACCCACCAAGCCCACTATCATGAACTGTTAATTACTGATGTAAGCGCGTATGTTATAAATAGATCTATCTGGGATTGATATCCCCGTTCGGGTGAGTAGCGCTCACTAGTTTTGGTGTACCGAACTAATGGACGTTTAACATGTCGAATTTGGGATGTTACGGGTTGACATCTACACGGGGTATTCACTGGCATTAAATTGCATACATTCATGTCGTAGCGTCAGTTTCATAAGCTTAGTGTAGTCGTAATTACATTTTGTGATATTGTATGTGTTACATTGTTAGACACTTGAAATCATGTGATCCACACTACTTTTATTGAACGTCACTAAACATTCATTTTGTAATACTGTGGTAGAGCAGTAGTCACTAAACACTTATCATGATACTGTGGATAAAGTAGTAGACAATACACTCTTTTGATCCTACATTTACATTTACATAAATCTATGAATTCACCAACTTTATGTTGACACTTTTAAGCATGTATTTCTCAGGTGAATAGGATGATTGAAATATCTGATGTGCATTAGAGTCTAAATTTTACAAAGATTACTTTTCAAATGGCTCATTTAGAGGTCATTCTCTCATATCTTGTGCAATGTATTCATGAAGTAACGCTCCCGGATATATTTCCGCTGCGACCCATTTTGGGGGTGTTACAAAAAGTTGGAAGTGTTTTCCAGATCCCACTACTGGAGCATTGAAGGGCTTTGGGTTTTGTGAATTTGAATCCGTGGAAGGAGTATTACGTGCTTTACGACTGCTGAGTAAATTGAGTATTGATGGTTAAAAGCTTATGGTATGGTTGGATCTTTTTCTATTCATATTTTTCCTCTCATTTACTGTGTCATGTCAAGAATATTACACCTCATGGATCTTAGACATATATCTACTGTCAGGCGGCTTATACTTGCATTTGTTTTTCATTTTGCCTTGGTGAAAAGGGTGGTTAGTTTCTTAATATATAAGCTACTATTTTTATTTATTTATGAGGTATAAGTTGTTATCTTTGTTAAATATATATTGCATAAGTAGCCAAAACGGGCAAGTCATGTAGCTGGTCAAAGCACGTAACATGTTGAAAAATGACGGATCAAGTTAACCCTGCTCACACTGTCAACAAATTATACCTTCTATCAAAAGTATGTGTGTCAAATATGGTTACCTAACTATCTTATATTTCATCTGCTAAAGATGAATATAATTTGATTTGACCCATTCATAAGCGCGTGGGTGAAAACTTAAAAATTCCCTATTGCATGCTATGTCCATAACATGTACCTTTTTTATGTTTGTTAAATTTTAAATTGGTAGGTTGTTGTTTCAATGATGGGCGGTGTAGTAACCCGTCGCGATGTGAAATACATCTTTATATCGACATTTAGTAGTAAATAGATAGGATCAAAAGTATCGTTTCACCTTTATTTATGTGGTATAATCTAAAAATAACTATAGTCGTATCATTCTTTTTATAGGTTGCTAACGAAGACCTCTCGAGATGGACGTGGTAGTCCAAGGGGTTGGCAAGAAGTTGAGGCATACACCACATAGTATTCTAATACATACTAATTTCCGTTACGCTAAGCGGCAAACGAAGGATAGTCTTTTTGTGGGCTTATTTTGGCCCAAGAGTGCGGTCTGTCTTTCCAGTCCATGATCCAGGTCTTCGACTCTTTTTACCTTTGATAGTACACTTCCAGAATTATCTTCTCACATTCGTACACTACTCGATCCTTCTTCCCTCTTCTCTAAAAACAAACACACAAATTCTTCTATCTACAACCCACATGCAATACCAGTTTATTGAGGCTAACGCTTTGCGTTGGATGCTCTTTACCTTCCCTACAATGATGGCTATGTCCAGAAGGTGTTGATATTGATATTGAATAAAAACACACAACGGATCATATTTCATAAATCAGGTGAACCAAATTTTTTATCAAATCTCTTTGTTTAGCAATATTTTTTCAAGCTATATAGGCTTAATATCTTGTCAACATGTAGTCACCGACAGGCAACTAGATGTCGCCATGCTGCTGCTATTGGCTATAAAAATATGGTGATTGGTGTTTGAAATTGGAGTATTGATTGTTATAATAAAATAGGACTATAATCTGAATTTGCTGCCGCCATGACCAGTTTAATTTTTTGCAGATTTTGGATATGAGCGATTTTCGGTGTTAGCAGCTTTCGAGGCGGTATAGCAGTTTCACGAGTGAGGTACGTTGTTAGTTTTCTAGGTGTAAATTTTAATTTATTTTTCAGCTACTGTTATCAACGTTAATTGGCTTTGTCAACACTGTCTTAAATTTAGTCAATTCACAGATAAATAAATTTTGAGGCAGTATATATACACGACAACATGAGGCAAATAATACTTGGCAGCTTAAATATATATGCAAAATGAAATATTCATAGTCTGTATGTAGTTGAACTGTTTTAGAGCGAAAGCTTAATGCTAGATCAAAAATAATTATGTGTTGATTGTCAAGAAAATGCGTCAGCGGATGATTACATGCAGCAGTTACCTTCCTTTGACGCGGATATCGCTGCCAAGCAGATAGCTACAGAGGATGTTGGAGAAGTGAGTAGCCTATACTTTGTTTTATATGGAACCATCAATCATTGATATATGTACCCCCCTAAATCACCATTTGTACCCCCCGGGTTTTTTCCGGTTTTTTTTTTGTATTTTATTTTTTTTGTATTTTTATAATTTTGTATATGTTATAAAACTGTGACACGGAAAAAACGGAACAAAAAATATAAAGTTTAACAGGTCAAAAGTAAGAAACTGTCAAAAATTACGAAACAGAAAATGATAAAAAACTGCGTTGCGCTGTAAAAGAGGGGTACAAAAGGAATCTTTTGTACCCTTTTGGTCGGGTTCTAAGATTCCTTCTGGCACGGATATGAAGTGGTTCATGGCTGCAAATGTTTCTTTCAAACTATTGTAAAGACAGAAATAAGCATTGTTTATGCTGAAAATTATACAACAAATGCGGAAGAAATTTCTTTACACGGAATATCACCATAACTTTCCAGTATTTTTTTTTCATTTTAGCTAACCACCTAGATGATGCAGTAACATGTCAGCCCCCGCCGCAACGCGCATGTCATTTTCCAACTCGTTTTTGACTGTTTAACATTTATAAAAAGAAAAATGCTAATTTGTAAAAAAATTACCTTATAAGTATTTTAATATTTTTTTATTTTTATACACACTTTCAAACTCAATCTTTATTTATTAACTCTAATCTTCTAAACTTAAATAATGTCTCAAAAAATCTCAACACCGAAATACCAAAACTCCGACCCAACAAAACTGTCAACACCGGATTCTAATTATCATTTTGATCACTCACCGCCCATTAATTTTCAACCCGCAAACAACAATGACAGCAACAACTACAGCTATAGCAACAATTCATCGTCACCACCACCGTACCAATCTCAAAGTTCTCAACATTATTCTCTAGTTAACTATTTTAATGTTGTTGAAGATTTAGATCCATTTTTTAGTAGTCAACATTATTCTCCGGTTCAAGTTTTGTGACCCTCCATACCCATTCAAGACGAATCTCCCGTCGAAGAGCTGGTGGTCGTCACAAAGAAGGTGTAAAAAACATCAAAAAACAAGGACTACAAAAGAAGACGATAGACTTCCGTGGAGCCAAAGACAGAGTTAGTATTGTGTAAAGCTTGGATGAACACGTCCAAAAATAACGTCAAAGGAATGCTCAAAAGAGTGTGGGGTTTTAGATGATTGTACTAGAATACTTTGAGGAGTAAAAAGGGGAATTGAAAAGAGGTTATGATGCCCTCAACTACAAATGGAAATAAGGTTTTCCTTCTAAAGCTGTTCAATTTGCATTGTTTACGATATTGTAAAACGGAGGATTCAGAGTGGCGCAAATGACCAAGAGGTGTTTGATTAAGCAGTAGTTGAATATCGTGCAACGTACAGTCAAAAATTCACACTGACGGTTTAATCTCACCAATGAAGCGGGTGATTAAGAGGATGAAGAGGTCCAGGAAGTTCATCCTCCTTTCCTTCAGAACCTTCAAATGTTGTACCTCTTGTTGATTTGTTAGTTAATAAATGAAAAAAGGTCAAATCGGGTTATTTTTCCAAAAATAAGGAAACCTAAGATTCTTATTTAGGGTTGAAGCAACTGCAAATGGAAATAGAATACAAGACGCGTCAACAGCAAATGAATGGAACAACCGAAGTTAGCGCAAAAGAAAGAAGAATTTGAGGTGCATCATCAAACGCTTAACCTTCAACAAGAAAAACAAAAGAACAAAAACACCATGTTCTATCATACTGCTCATGACCATTTAACCGCAAGACAATGAGAGATGGTGTTGGAGATAAAGTGAAATATAAAGGAGAAACATAATTTAGATTATTAGTTAATTTTTTTTTATTTTTTTTATTTTAAAGCAATTTGTTTAAAATTATTTATGGAATTTTAAATCTAGTGTTTGATACAATGGAAATGAGAAAGAAAGGGGTAAGAAGGATGTCTTATTACACTAGCTTAGTTGTGGAGAATGTGAGAGAAAAAAACTTAGTTGACGTTGATGTGTCAGTGGTGATCGCAGTCGTGTTGCTTCCTTATAACACGAAGATTTTGATATCCTTATGCCAATTTGATTTGTGATTTTTTCAGGTATCAATCACGAAATATCGCCTTCACTTTGTGTTTTCGAATCATATTATTTAATATGATGCATGTTCACATTTTTTTTGAGTTGCGTATGTTCAAAGCTCTATCTAAAAATAATTAAGGTATACATAGGTAACTAAAATGGTAAAGTTTATTTATTATTGTTATTATTAATAAAAGCGATAGTTTGAGAGAGAGAGATAGTGTGTGTGTGTGTGTGTTGGGGGCATTTTGCACGGTAGCTGAGTGATGAGGAGGCTCACCTCTCTTCTTTTATTTTTGCTTGGTCGCGCGTGACAGGTGAGGGCACACAGTGGAGTAGCGCGTGATGAGTGAATGTGAAGATAAACCCTCACCTTTCATTACCTCCGATCTAATAATAATTAAAAATTAAGAAATTGAGACATATATACCATCTAAAACTAAAAACTTTTGAGCTAAGGTTTTACACTTTATTAAGGTGTTTGATGACTCGAGAGTTAAAAAGCATCAGCTTTTTGATTCGGTAGTCACTTACTCTTTTAATTCGATATGTAATAGATATGGTAGGAGATTCAATTGGAACGCGTGGATGCAAAACCCGCGTATGTAATTTTCTTATTCTTCTTTGCTAGTTTCATCTAGCTTAATACAAATCAGCTGTTTCAAAAAAAGGTTTTACACTTTAACAACATACATGATAGAATTGTTACCTTATTAAGTACCGAGTACCATATGTTGCATAGTTGTGTGGACCAAATGCAAAAAGCTTATAGTCACATCAATCACTTTTGGTTAATATTAGAAAATATGCAAGCACCATAAAGCATTTTCACAACTAAACACCCTTGAGCAAATCATTCGTCTCTTTTGTGATAAAAGGTTGTATATTGGACGAGCCTTAGACTAAACGTAATGGGGTGTTCCATTCGGTCGGTCAATCCCACATGGACACAAGAGAGACGCGTTCCCCCCATTACCAAGACCGAACCAGACGCGTCCCCCCAACCTTTGCAATCTTGGGGTCGTGCAGAAGACCGAGTAAATGAAAGAAAATCCTACCCATTTTACCGTTTGCTATAAAAAAAATTAACCCCTTTATTTTCTATAAAACCCAACATCTTCTTTCCTATTTTCACACACATATACACTTTTTATCAAAAACACACACTACAAACAATATGTCTCAAATTAATTCCGAGTGTTTATTTTTCGATGATACGGATGATGAAACGGAAGTGAATAGTTTACTCTCTGGTTTTTTAATAGACGCTGCTTTGGTTATTCAAGCATCTACTCCTACAATCCAAAAATACCAACGAAGCCATATGGTTAGAGATCGTTACGGTGCTCATGACCGTCTAGTGCTAGCTTACTTTACTAAAAAACCATTTTACAACGCCTATTTATTTCGTAAACGATTTCGAATGAACCGATAGTTGTTCACCCGCATTGTTTGAGATTTGTTTGCTAACTGCCCTTATTTTCAAGAAGGGTGTGATGCTGTTGGAAAAATTGGCATCTCTGCTTTAGTGAAGTGTACCTCCGCGATTCGCCAACTAGCATACGCTGCCGTTCCAGATTCTCTAGACGAATATTTACAAATTGGTGGAAAAACTTCTCGTGATTGTGCGATGCATTTCTGTAATGAGGTTATAGAGTTATATGGCTATGAGTATTTGCGAAGGCCTACGCAAACTGACGTCGAAAAACTCTACGCTTTTCACGAGAACAAACATGGGTTTTCTGGTATGATAGGCAGCATAAACTGTACAAAATGGTCGTGGACTTAATGTCCACAAGCATATCGTGCTCAATTCAGTAGGGGTGATTCCGGGTCAGAGCCATTCATTTTGTTAGAAGCGGTTGCCTCACAAGATTTATGGATTTGGCACGCCTTCTTTGGTGTTGCAGGTTCGAACAATAACGTTAACGTTTTACGTCAATCCCCTGTTTTAAATGATCTTAAAGTAGGAAAAGCACCAGAGGTTCCATTCGTGGCTAACGACGTGACTTATAAATGGGGATATTATCTTACTGACGGGATATATCCAGAATGGGCTGTGCTTATGAAGTCTATTTCGCAGCCAGGGTCAAATGATGTGAAGCGAATAAGATATAAGCAAGCGCATGAAGCAGCAAGAAAAGATGTGGAACGAGCGTTTGGCGTGCTAAAGAAAAAATGGGCTATCGTAAGAACTCCTGCACGGTCTAGGAGTCTTAAAAGGATTACGCATTTGATGTACACTTGCATCATATTACATAATATGATTCGCAAAGAAAAAGGAAAGGCAATCTCTCCCGACTTTTATCCGGAGGAACAACATCGTGAAGATGATCCCGTAAGATCGGCACAAGATAGGCTACGAGTTATCAGAGAAATACACGACGAAGAAACTCATCTTAATCTTAATGCCGATCTAGTGGAACACATTTAGCATCGAACAAATGCAAACTAATTTACTGTAATTTTTTATCTTCCGTAATTTTTTTTTGTCTTTTCTTCCGTGTATTTTTATTTCTGTATTTTAGTTTGTAATGTTTAATTATTAATGTAATGTTTTTTTTTTAAATTTGTTCGGTCGCCTGTGCGGTCACCACTACGGGTGTTTGGTCACTGTGTGGTCTAGAAGAGAGAAAGCTGAGTTGACGCTGACGTGGCGATGTCCTCTGCGGTCACCACTACGTTTAGCCTTATCCTAAACGAAATTTAAAACTCACAACAAAAAGGTTGGAAAACATTCAATCTACTCTCATTTTTTTATTTGAAGAAAAAAATAAAAGAAATGAAAAAAAATAGAAAAAGGAAATCATGTTTTTTTAATGAAAATATTTGACCGGACATAATAAGGTGATCGAGAGACCAACATACCCCAATGCCACATCAGCTTTTTCACTCTAAAATTACTTCGTGACAAACTTAGTACAATCAGGAGACCGACACCATAAAAATATATTATAATAAATACTCACACACACATACACTCTCCCAAAGTCAACCGGTTAGACGACCATCTTCTCCAAAGTTCCCATATGGGGGACGCATCAGAGGTATGCCACCTACGTTGGGGACTTGTAGACCATGCCCTTGTTGCAAGCAGCCTTAAAGATAAGGAAATTATGTACAAAAATAAAAAAAATTCCTTATCCTCTTTCAAGATTAAGAAGATTTGAAGAGCGATTACTTTTACACTAAATTTGGTTTTTATTCTCTTTCTCTTCTATCTAATTACAAACCTAGTTTCTTTTTTTTACCATTTCATTTTCTTTCTTTCTGTTTTACAGTCGGGAACGAGATGACTTAACATGTTCGACCTTAATATTTTATATTAAAAAAAATTAAAAAATTTTCATTTTACCCTAAAACGGCTGATTTTAAAAAAAAAATCATTTTACCCCCCTCACTCAACTCACTATATATACAACACATTACCAAATACAAAATCACATACAAATTCACCACTCTTCAAATACAAACATACATCTTTTTAGCAATAAAAAAAATGTCTGAATTTCCCAACAACAGTTTCATGAATCTCCTCACCGGGTCGATGACGCCGGAACAGTTTCAACAATACCAACAAGAACAACAACAAGCTTTTTTCCGATGGCAACAATCACAAATCCTAAACCGTGATTTAGAATAATCTACCAACATAACACCATCATTAACACTCTGAATCTTCCCAAACACTCACTCAACTCAACAAGTCGATTCGCCAAAAAAGGCGGTCGCAAAAAAAAAAATGGCCGAATAGGGAAAAAAAAATGTTGATAGGACGAGCTCAGGAGCCGGTATGCCAGCGGGCCGTTGGCTACCGGTCGAAGAAGAATTGCTTGCAACATGTTACGTGGCCGTTTCCGAAGATAATAATGTCGGAAGGTCACAAAAGCATGACACGTTTTGGTATCGGGTTTTGAACGAGTTCAATTCGAAAAAATTTCAAAACCGTACGAATGATATGTTGACTAGTAAATGGCATACCATGAATGCCAATTGCCAAAGAAGTTCAACGCCAGTACAAAGGTGCCCAAAACGCTTTGGGGGAAAAGTGGCTAAAACGATTGGATTATTTGAAAAGGGCTCCAAAGTATATACCGTGACGTAAGCATAGAGGGGTCGCGTTTCTCAGACGGATGCTTGGCGTTTTGGAGATTCCACCGAAATGGGACGCACCGGAACAAGTTGACTTAACCGGAGACGTCCCCGGGGCTAGCCAGGAGGATCTATTCGGTCACGATGCACGACCACGTCCGCCCGGCAAACCACGGCCCGCCAAGAAAAGCAAATCCGACGCAACGGCGAGCACCGGTGGAAGTAGCGCGTCGGCAATTTGGGGAGGGGCTAATGGAGCAGGGAGCTTCGTTGAACGGGAAGCGCAGAGAAAGGGCTTTCGAAGCTCAAAGCCGAAAAAGACCGCAACTAATGCGGTTGGAGGAGTTGAGGTTTCTAAGTAGGATGGGGGCGGTGGGGGGGGGGATGGCGAGGGGGGGCGGCGGCTGTGGGGGGGGGGGTGGGGGGGGCATACTAGCACCAAGGATTTGGACGACAGACCGACGATATTGGATCAAGGGATAGCAAAAAAATTGATCAAAAACAGAATGAAAAGATTTGGGTGACGAGGACGACGAAGACGAAGACGAGTAGTTTTTTTTTTTTTCGTAATGTATTTTTTTTAATTTCGTAATGTTTTTTTTTATTTCGTAATTTTTTTTTATTTCGTAATGTTTTTTTTTATTTCGTAATGTATATTTTTTTTTAATTGTAATGTTTTTTTAATTTCCAAATGTGTTTTATTTTATGTAATTTGTATGTTTAGTTATGAATGAAATGGTCTGTTGTTAAAAGAATGAAATAATTGTTTAGGGGTTTTATGAAAATAGAGGTGAGGTGGTGTTATTTGGTGTTATGATTTGGGGAGTGGTTGTTGGTGTTGGTGTTATGCTGATTTGGCAGCCAAAAAATTGGTGTTGACAAGTTCTCAACCTAGGGCTCTTAAAGATAAGGAAATTATGTACAAGATAAAAAAAAATTCTTTATCCTCTTTCAAGATTAAGAAGATTTGAAGAGAACGATTACTTTTACACTAAATTTGGTTTTTATTCTCTTTCTCTTCTATCTAATTACCATAACCTAGTTTTCTTTCTTTTACCATATCATTTTCGTTCTTTCTGGTTTTACAGTCGGGAACGAGATGAACTTAACTATTGTCTCGACCTTATTATTTTGTTTTGCAACATCTAGAAAAGTATTATCATTTATACTACGTAAAGCCTGCTATGTACGAGAAATATGTGGTTGAGTTGTGGTCATGTTGGTCATATTTTGGTCGATCCACTTAAACACGATCTTTGAATTCGAATGAGATACCATTTTATAAATGTTGTCGTCGGGCGGAATCATAAATAGATATATTCGCACTATTTCAAAATAAAAATACCAATTGAACAATTTCAACGTTCATTTGAATGAATGAAATGTTATTTGATTGATCAAAGATGAGATCATCTAGAGTTCTTTTTATGTAGTTTTGTCACTAGCTACTATTTACCTATCAAGGACGATTTAGTTCATCACTCGACATATATTTCTTTCAGTAGGATAGATGACTTAAACTTATCTGCTTCAGTTCTATTTTATATGAACAATTAAAGGATTTTTATTCTAAACGTTATGATTAAAACTTTCTATGTTTAGAAACATTTTTTAACATGAACAACTTCAATATAATCTAATATTATATTTGAATACACTGACTTACTTTATATAACTATTGAGATTCATCTATTGATCAAAATATGATTTTAGTTTGAAAATAAAAAATGATTATTATTTCGTTGAGATTTGTAAGCAAAAGAAGACGTTTCTAATTAAAACAGGCTGAAACATAGCATAATCAAGAGAGATCACTTTTATATCCTTTTAATTAGCTTGACAAATACATCTAAAACAATTGTACAAATTACTATAACATGCTTTTATATGCCTCAATATATAGTAGTACCCATTTTCTTTGGCTCACAAAAATCATGAAGGTACAAGTGGTGGTGGGTAAAAGGGGAAGAAATGTTCAAGTGGGACCCATCTACACCTAAAGATTAAGGAAGGTGAGCATGAACATGAAAGGCATCAATGATATGGATGGACAGGACACACGTGCACCCTATTATTTTACTCCCTCTTGCACAAACTTTATTTTCCTTCATTCAATTAAAACTTAAATTAATCGATGCAAATGACTAAACTACCCCCAAATTCTTTATTTACTTAACACCCCCTTTGCTTTTGATGTGATGTCATTGACCAAACACCTATTGTATCATTTAATAATCTAACCATCTTCTTTTAGAGTTGAGATCAACGAGTGAGTCGACCCGCGCTTCGCTGCGGGACGATTGGTAGCCGTCGTTGTTTTTAGCGGCGTCACGTTGGTTTAAACTTTTATGACTAAACTATAACAATACTTCAAGGCCGAATTATAATGATTAACACAACCCAAAAGTTTCAGAAATCATAATAGAGTTTGAATATAAAGCAATCTGTAAAGCTTCAGGTATAGAATATTTTTAATTACAAAAAACTTATGATAATTTTGAAACAGACATGCATGGTATTAAAAGATTTGATACCCAAAGGTCATAATCTTCTTCCAGTCTGATGCAATTAACAGTTTCAGATCCATCACAACGGCAACTCTTTTCAAGCCTCAAGACAATGATAAACCTGCAAATCAGAAAAATGTAAAGATATGTAGCAAAACCCGTGATGTCTCACAAATCCATATGTTACGGTAACTCCAAAATCATGTACCAAAATCAGGAAAATGTAAAACATCAAAATTGGCAGCATGTTATACAAACTTGAAGCAAAATCCGCGTAGTCTGACAACTGAGGTAATATCTCGAGTGGCTCAATATAATCCTCAAACTGGTCGCCTTGCCCATAGCAGATCATCATCTTCATTGATGCTTTTTATCTTTTCTTTTCACACTTACACTCCTATGTTAGATTCAAAAACAACATAGCTACAGAAAGAATGATACGAAAAAATATTTGAAACTAATAAACCTTTTTATCATTTGTGACTTAAGTTTCGAGATGTAAACGCTTTTGAATGGCTTTAATTAAGTGAAAATTGATTTTGTTTAATAAAGTATAATCCTAGACACGGTACTTTTAAGTCTAAACTAACAATCACTTTATTGATAAGTTGGTATTCTGGTCGATGGATGTAGCCGTTGCGCCATCGTATTTTTCTCTTTCAATATAGCAACAGTCAACCAAATACCCCTAAAAGCCTCAGGCCTCACCCACAACCAAACGCCCCAAAAGCCTGAGACACTCCGTTGGCAATTTTATCCGAGCAAGCTTTTTAACATACACATGAGAAACTGATTGATAAACCGTAACTAAAGGGTAGAGATGAAAATGGGTGATTTAACGGGTAAATTAGGTACATTTCATATCTAGCATACCAAGACCGTAAATGCAAAGTGAGGAGAAAGTATGAGTATAAGGTTATAAGGTATTTATGTTAAGATGTCATGAGCTATTTTTAAATAGCTAAAAAGTGAATTTGAAACAGTTGATTTTGGAGTAATAAGACATTTGATATTTTGTCCCTAATAGATGCTTATTGGGTTTTTTTAACCAAGGCTGAAAATTTTTTTTTCTAAAAATAATATATAGACTTGCACGCAAAAGAAATCAAAGAAGAATAGGACAATCAGATTTCACACATCATGTACGAATACCATAACAATAAAGAAACATCTCATAGAAACCCTGATTTCACGTGGTTTGCTATCCCCAAGCTTTCATTCAGTTGTGCTCATAAGCTCGGCTCACAACTTAGTTAAAAGTGCCCCACGTAAACAGTTTAGCCCAACATTCGCAATTGCAAAGACCTCTAAATGAGAATCTGACACCAGTTGAAAGTAAATGAAAAAATGAGGCTCGGGTAGGTAAACAATAGAAGAAAGAGGATACGCCCGCCATGGCTGCAAATTTAGAAATTTTCCCCGCCAAGAAGCGGACGATCTCAGCTTTAATCAATTGCACCAAGACTCATCACGGCCTCTTAAAATCCCATAGTTTATTGGAAATTCGGATCTTATCCTCTTTTTATTATAAACTCGGATCCAACTTATCTCTTATAAGATTTTTTTATTATAAACCCGTGGTAGAAGACCCGCCCCGACCCATTTGATACCGACTCCAATCCTTCTTTAGTTTCCACGTGGGGGTTATGTGTCACCCAAACACATACCACTTATCCAGTAACCAAAACACACACAATATCGTCACCCACAAACACATAACCCACAGAATATGTTTCTGTTAGAAACGAAGCTCCCACGTTCTGTTTATATTGTATAATAATTATGTGAAACCGTTTGACTCAGATTTGCGAGTGTAGGACCGTATAAAAGGGTATGCATTTCGCCATGGTTGCAAGCACGACGTGCTGCCGCAAGATACGGGTCGATTTTCCCCACTCGTTCAACAATCTATCGGGGCTGCAAAATTATAATGCATAAATACGATAATATCTTCATCGCCTATGATAAACTGCCAACTCAAGACATCACCAAATAGGCACACGTAATAAAACAAACCCAATGATACATATGTATGCACCATCAGGTCAAGCAAACTAACCAACAAAGCTCACACCTTTTGTTTATGTTGTATAATAATTATGTAAAACCGTTTGGCTCAGATTTATGAGTGCCAGATCGTATAAACAGGGTAGTAATCCCCTGGTTACAAAGCAGGAAGTGTGCCCGCCAAGATACAGGTCGATTTTGCCCATCACGATCTAAACACATCGTAACGCACTTTTCTTTCAGCTTGCTCTTTTTTTAATTTATAAAAATAGCAATAAAAAGTAGTGCATATTAAAGAGTTTGCAGCTTGCAATAATGATAAATGAGGCTTAGAACTGTGGCAAATCAGGCTTGGAATTGCAAATATCAAAGCAAAAACAAACACCCGCTATGGCTGCAACCACACTTCAGGTGTGGCTGCCTCGCCAAGATTCGGGCGCCAGTAAATTATGCACCGGAAGAATATAAAACGGCTGCAGCCACATTATGGTCTATAGAAATCATGTCTTTCTGTTTTCCTAAACACGTGCTGATAAAACACGCAAACCACAAACAACCGTGGCTTTCAAATTCATCGACCATAACAACCATAAGTAAATGCAACGAAGCATGAATAAAGCAACCGCTTACAACCCACACATAAAGCAATTATCCATTACCGCAATTACCGCAGAATCACAAAACAATGCGGTAAGCATCAGGAAATTATTGTATAGGAGGCTTAGACAGGCTAACAACATATTGAAGAAGACACGTCCGCCATGGCTGCGACCATAATAGGTCGCCACGCCAAGATACGGATGTTCTCATCGTCATGAAATCCATTGAGACTCATCACAACCTAACACTATCGACATTTGTATTTGTCATGTGTAATATTCAACAATAATACGTTCGTGGAGGTTGTCGAGGCGAGAGATTCTCGCACTCGACCATCCGTCCAACCAACGTAGCAAGATCAAATTCAAGGGTGGACCCAACTTAATGCTAAAATTATAAGCAAGCCGTAACCATAAGTCTTAATTTTAAGTAAAAACCAAATCACGCCGTCTGATAATTTCGGAGCACTACTATTTTCAACCGTATATCAAGATTCGTATGTAAGCAAGCTAAGTATGGTCAAGCACCAATCAACATAACAACGCCCAACAATCACAGATAACAGAAACCCCAAAAGCATAACCCTAGTAACCCTAATTAAGAGAATCATTCAACACAAACTTAAATCAAAATTTAAAAATTACTAACCACATAATCAAAGAATCTCATTCAAGAACCCTATCTGAACAATCGTGACAACCCCACATTAAAATCGTAACAACCACAACCACAATCACCGTATGCAATCATATCACCCTATACATATCAATAATTTGTTCTTCTTTGTCTCTAGGTTTTGAGAGAGACAGAGAGACACAGAGAAGGTGAGTGAGATCTACTGTGTGTGTTTTGGTTAATGGATAAGTGGTATGTGTTTGGGTGACACATAACCCCCACGTGAAAACTGAAGAAGGATTGAGGCCTGTATCAAATAGGTCGGGATGGGTCAGCCTAAAAGGAGCCTAAATCACAGACACACAACGGGTCAAATATAATAGATTAGATCCGACTTAATTTTTTATTAATATTTGTAAGAATAAAATATTCAAAAATTCCCTATGATGGTATATATTGATAAATGTAACCTAAAATTATCTAAAGACTCAATAAATTAATTTTAACAACCTAAATTTTTTCATTAAAATAAAAAAAACTCACTTTTCATATTTATTTTAAAAATAAAATATCTTGCCAACAGTAAATTGTCAAGCGACAAAAAATACACCATCGGAGTATTTATTTATCTTTCATTTGACGGGCACTTCGATATATACTTTCGTCAAAGTTTTTTTCTCTTTTTTTCAGTCGTCGAAAGTATATATAAGTGCCCCTTTATAGAAAGATAATTTAATTCTCGTCGTGATCATATGATTCGTTTTGCGTAACAATTAACGGTTTGTGAGATATTTAATTTAAAAAAAAGAAGATAAAAGTGAATTTTTTTTTAATTTGATTAAAAAATATATGGCTATAATTGCTTCATTAAGGGGCCGTTTGGTTTGTATACGGGTTTATAATTAAGATTTTGATTTGGATTTAAATTTGGTTTAGGATTTGAATTTGGATTTGAGTTAGGAGAGAGAAAATAATATTTAAAAATATATTATTTATTAAAATATATTATTCACTAATAGTTCGTTGTGATATGCTTATCTCAGTGATCATTTGAACAAAATCACAACTTCTCTGCCAAGATTAAGAACAAAACTTGAGTCAGTGTAGTCTGCACTTTAATATGCGATGGGCAGATTATTGCAAACGGTGATGACTCGAGCAATTATTGCTCATGACAAGGGCATGTGTATCTTTATTAATATCATCCAATGCTTTTTGGAAAAAAATTAGACGCTTGTTCAAATAGAATATGAGCCTCATCATGGTCAGGGGTTAAAAATCCTTGGGTAGTATGAGCATTTCCTAAGCACCACATAGCCTCGTGTTTCAACGGGTTGATAGCTAATGCCTCTTCCAACTTGGAAACAACATCTAAGATTGATTTTATTGCATTTTACACCAAACAGCAAGATATTAATTACTGCTTAAATTCATGAGATTTTAATAAGCAAAACAGTACCTTTGATCATCTTCTTTGATTCATTGATATTTCCAAATTGAGATAATTCCAGCAAAGCTCCACCCCATTTGGTCAAATTCTGTGATGACAAAACACACTGTCGCTTATTAACAACTGATTCTCAATTACGAATTAATCAAATACAAGACAATCAATGAACTGTGTATTCTCTATCAGTGAATAAATGTAAAAAAACCCTTAAATTTCATATAATATTTATTTAGGGAAATGACTAAATTAAGCGTAGTTATTTAACGGGAGCTGACAAAAAAAAACCTAAATCGGCTAAAAAAAAGTTGGCCTCCTTTATGTGCAAGAAAAAAAGTAAATTATCTTTGATGAAAAAAGACTTTGAATTGAGTGCATTTTTGTGCTATTTGCTCTTATATTTTTTTAACAATTCTAACATACATTCGGTTATTATATTTTCTTTAACATTATTACAGGCATTCGGTTAATAGTTCTTACTCCCGCGTTTTCAGTTTTAAACAACAAAAAAATAATAAAGGGAAAAAAAAAAGGTTTAACAATATATTATGGGGGGGGGGGGGGCGGAAAAATTCCAAAATTTGGGAAAAATAAAAAGAGAAAAAAAAAGGGGGGGGGGGGGGGATAAAAAAATGGGTAAAAAAGGGGGGAATTTTTCTCTTTTTTTTTTTTTTTTTTTTTTAAAGTTAGTAAGAATGTTTGTGTTATTGAGTTGAAAGAAAGGAAAGGTAATAAGTTTTTTGTGTTCTTGAGTTGTACAAAAAGGAAAAAAAAGTTAGATAATTACAATATTTATTTACCACATGGTTTCATGAGGTTTTAAAATATAAAAAGCAAGGATAATTATATTTTATGAAATGTAAAATGTTACTTTCTTTCAATTTCCTCTCATTTTTAAAAAGAAAGTTTTAGCCAAAAAATTTCTTTCATTTTTCTCTCACTCCTTTCTTTTCCTTCTTTAAAAAAACTCAAGAACACAAATTTATTCAAGTTTTTTTTTTACCTTGAAGATTGAAATCGAGAACACAATGTTAATGTCAAAGGTATCACTCTGTTCTTAAGATTGAGTTAATGAATAAAAGGAAAGAAAGTGAAAAGAAATACATTCAGCTTGTGTTCTTGAGTAACACTTAAAAGGAAAAGAAAATGAAAAGGAATGAAAATCTAGTGTAATTTGGTTGATTTTGAAAGAAAAGTGTTTCTTCCTAAAATTGGAGTGAAAATATTTTCTTCTTTTTACTTTCTTTTACTTTACTAAAAAAAACTTAAGAACACAGTGTTACACCCATTCTGTGTTGCAAACTTCAACCATATCACATCAATTCAAACCTACATAACTTTTTACCGCCATCACAAATGCATCGTTACAAAAAATTAATCTTATTTAATCTTTAATATCATTTGTAAAAGTTATAATCAAATGAAAAATAAAATTAAATTAAGAAGAGTTAAAAGAAATCAGAATCACATATTTGTGATGCACTAATAAAAATGAATGCATTTTCCGGTATAAAATATGGCTACCTCGTAACCCCAAAAGGTGTAGCTTATGTTCGAACTCAACTTTCGAGCTAGCCTTCTAGTGTCTATTTACTAGCGAAAATATTTTTGTAGGACTAAAAAATAAATGATTTTTGTAAAATAGGTTCAGTGTTTGATCTAAACTTTTCATGGTTTTTACATACTATCTCTTTTCATGGTTCTTAGATAGATCAACTGATCATTACTTGAAATGCAATATGAGGTTTTTTTTCTTTAAAAAATAAAAAAAGCTCCCACTTATTTTACTATCTTTTTTACACTTTATTTAGATGTCAGCACACGCATCTGCTCTAGGACAATCTATCAAATACAAATTAAAATGTTGATCTTTCCTTTTTTTTGAATCGTCTTAACAAAGTTTTTCACGTTGCACTAAATTACTTACGGGGTTCGTGTATGCATTTCAGGAACAACTTAAGGGTAAATATCCATTCAAACAACTTCAACAAGAGATTATATTTTTCATATCTACAACAACATAAGATGAATTACAGAGAAAATCCGGGTTTAAGTTCCCAGCAACCACATTATAATATAGCTAATGTGAGTACGTAATGCCTGAAATCGTCCCAAGTGCGCCAATATGGCAACTAATCTATTTCTGTGGAAATCCCCTACTAAAATGAGAAATTCTGTGATAAAACAACCGTATCTCGTTGTACAAGATGGACATGAAGTAAGATTCAAAGTGGCAATTTGAGACCTATTGGTTAAACATATATAAAAATGCGTAAATATTTATTACGTGATGAGTCTAGTCGGTAATTTAAAATATTATAGACGAGTCTAATTGGTTATTTGATAAAAAACACAATTATATAACAATTACTTAACGGTTATAGGCGGGTCTAATAGGGTTATTTTTTTATTAAAAACTTTTCTATACTTTTTTATATTTTACTCAATTTTTTTGAAATTAAGCGGGTCAACCAGTCTAAACGCGAACCCATTTACACTAATGTTTTTAAAATACCCATCTAGACCTCAACCCATATCCCATGACTCGAGCCACCTGTTTTGCACCTAAGATTGTCCGTCAAAGCAACTTTTTAGAATATTAATACTCCATATCAGGGATGAGCATAATAGACCGCGAAACGGACCGGACCGAGAAACCAGACTGAACCAGACCGACCGGACCGGACCAAACATATTTTGGTCAGGTCATCGGTCCGTCCTTTCTCTCATATTCGGTCTTCGGTCTGGTTCGGTCCAGTTTGGTCTTGAGCAAAACCAGTCATTATGCTTTGTTAGATGAGATCGGACCGAAGACCGAACCAGACATGGACCAAATATCTTTGTCTGATAATCGGTCCCGTGCTTTAGGCCAAATTGATTTTCAATCTGATTCAGCCTTGATCGGTACAGTCTAATTTATAATATAAACAATCACCAGGAAAACATTTGCCCAGCGGAGCCCTGACCCGACCCAACCGGGTGTCCGTGACCCGGTTTCAACCCGGCCCATGTTGAATCCCGTCCCAAACTCATTTTCTGGCCCATTTACTTGGCCCAATTTCCGGCCCATTTAAATTTACAAAATACCCCTCACACCATGTGCAAATTACGAAACTTACTCGCACTTTAAAAAAATTTACAAAACGGCAATCGGTCCTTTACAACGTTAGTCTAGCGTCTCGCAGCGAAGCGCGGGCGATTCATCTCGTTTTCAAACAGTGATCAACCATACTCCATCGTATAAGAAAGAAAACATGCAAAAGGGTATTTAATCAACAAAAAGATAAACTTGGTAACAAGGACAAGATAGTAATTGACCAAAAAGTTACAACCGCAACCCCTAGAAAAGTAGAAAAAGTCACCTTTTAAACATTAATAACAATTCCCAATACTAAACAAAATCTCTCCATTGCCGTGTTTGACCCCCAAATGCAAAAACATCTTCCAACTTCAAAATTTATATAAAAACAACATGAATGATGCAATTGATACAATTAACGCTGCTGCCACCGCGATTGTATCAGCTGAGAATCGACAACAACAGCAATCTTCATCATCATCTTCTTCTCTTCAGGTATTTTTTTAATTTTTAATTTTTTTTTGGTTTTTTATATGGATTTGATTTGATGTTTTGAGATCTGGGTTTTTTTTTGTATTGAAATTAGTTGTTTTGTGAATTAGTAATATTTTTTTTTAATGTTGTTGGAATTGATGTCTGTTAAGGTTGTGATTTGTTAGGTGTTTTATCATGTGCCGTTTTAAATTATTTTGATGGTGAGTTTGAGTTTGATCACATATATGATGACAACTTAAAGTTAATGTTAAAAGTAGGTTCATTTATATGATGACAATTGGTATATGTATCTAAAGACTTTATAAATATAAGGCGAATTGAGGCCTTTGTTGACCATGGGGTACTAGTGCGTCAATGAATGTCTTGACAGTTGATGCTACATCTTGCTACTTTGTGCTTTTGTTACTTATGTAATTCAAAATACAATCGACGATCTTGGTGTTTAAAATTGTAGTAGTAGCAAAATGGTTGAGGGTCTAATAAGTTGAGGCCTTTAGAATGGTGGTTTTGTATACACTTATTTGAATCCTAATTTGGTTTGATACTTTGATTTATATTGTGATCCACAAAGTGTACATAAAAACAATATGTTGGAAATGGAGCTTGGTTTAAGTTAGGCAAATTTGAGAAATGATGACCGGCTATAAATCTTTGGACTGTTAATCGTTAGTTAATTGTGTGATGATTTGTATATACAGAAACGACGATGGGGAAGTTTTTGGGGCATTTCGTCATGTTTTGGATCTCAGAAGCAAAGTAAGAAGATTGGGCATGCAGTTCTTGTTCCTGAGCCTAGTTCTTCAAGAACCGAGGGTCCAACAATTGAGTTCCGTACACAAACATCTTCGGTAGTCCTTCCATTCATTGCTCCGCCATCCTCTCCAGCATCTTTCCTTCAATCGGAACCACCATCTGCCATTCAGTCACCTAGCGGCCTGATATCATTCACTGCTGCATCCTCCGGCATGTATTCACCTAGTGACCCAACTAACATGTTCGCTGTCGGGCCATACGCCCATGAAACACAGTTGGTTTCTCCGCCAGTGTTCTCTACATATACCACCGAGCCATCGACTGCACCATTCACGCCTCCTCCAGAGTCGGTTCAGTTGACCACACCTTCATCCCCCGAGGTCCCCTTTGCTCGGTTTTTAGGTTCGGCTAGCCAAAATGCCGACGTTGACCGGAAATTTTTATCACCTCACCATGAATTTCAGCTGTATCAACTATACCCCGGAAGCCCCAGGGGCCAACTAATATCACCTGGCTCGGGTGTTACCAATTCAGGCACCTCCTCACCATACGGAGATATTCCTCGTGGTTATCCTCCGTTCCTCCTTAACTCGACTGGTGCAAATCTATGGCCTCCGGGTTGGAAGTCACTTCAAGATTCTGGTGCTACGACCCCGGATCCAACCAGGACGGGGTCGGTTCTCGACCGTCAAAACTCCGATTTGGGCCCGCTCACTAGTTTCTCCAATGACGACCAGCATATGGTTAATCACAGAGTCTCATTTGAGATCACACCGGAAGAAGTTGTGAGATGTGTCGAACGGAGACTTGCTGCTGACGCAGCGAACGCCCGAGATTCTTGTTCTGATGATGTGGCAAAGGGTCATAGATCAACAGCCACCCTTGGATCTGGTAAAGAATTCAACTTTGGTAGTACAGAAGAAGCAGCAGAGTCAAATTGGTGGACTAGTGAGAAGGTTCATAGCAACGAAACTGGGCCCGAGCCCGGGCCCGATAAAAACTGGGCCTTCTTTCCTATGGTACAGCCAGGTGTCAGCTAATGATTAGGTAAAACCGATAATATTACAGATTAAATCTTTTTTTTTAATAGAAGTCAGATAAAAGTTTAAATTATTTACCGTAACAACGTTTTGTTAGTTGCATATATAGTTATGTCAGAATTCTTTTTGTTTTTAGATTGTAATAAAGGTATACACTATTTATTGTCATAGATTCAAATCAATCATACAACATGCCCTTCTGTGTATACATGATGATTTCATTAACTTAAGCATCTTGCGATTTACAGCTTTGTTCATTTGAAATATACAACTTACATAACTGCTGGTTTTGTCAACAAACCTTTTGAGTACGGTTTCTTCACTCGAAGAATAAAGAAGAGTTTGGAATGAATGAACCGAAATGATAACTGATCTTACTGATTAGATACATTTTCAAATGATCATCAATTCTTGAAGTGCTCAACAAGGGGTGTTATAGGACTAGTAATGTTATTTACCTCTTTGTTTCTTATTGGGCGGTTTCACAACTACATTAGGGAGGTAATTCATAGGTGTCTTCACTGGATAGTGAGTGGGTGGCCTAGATTCGAACATCAGACCTCCTTAACTTTTTACAGTATAATCTTCTATGCATATGTGCAGATTTCTATAGTTTTGTTATAGCAGTGCATACCTTGATCAGAATCGATAGATCTGTCACTTGATCAATGCTCATTGAGGCCTATATCTCATGATCAAAACTTTAAAATAACAAGGCAATTAGCCCAGTTGACCCAGAAAATAGTCCATTGTTAAAACGACAGCGGATTTGTCCGCAAATGTGTATATCACTAATTACTAATACTAATTACTTTGATGGCTTTTCCGCCATACATCCTGTAGAATGCGAACTTCACTTATTTAGGAAATAAGGATTTCTTCACTTGCAAATGTATGCAATCAGGCACTAATAGGGGAGACTTGTTATTAAAGCCATGGTTAGAGTGTCGATGGGTGGTGTTAATTTGGGCAAAGGCAAAATAATAAAGATGTTTAATAATGGTATCAAACTTTTATTTTTGCACCGATGATATTACCCTTATTATATGATGTAAAGAAGTTCAAAAAGTCTTTAACAACCACTTGCAAACGAACTAGAAAGTTGATGGAACATGTAGTATCTCTCACATGAACTAAAATGGTTGAAATCACATAAGTACAATGCATCTATCCTACACCTTAACCATGTTGCACAAGCAAGATAAGATCATATTAGATGTTGCACAAGCAAGATAAGATCATATTAGATTTGGAAGATATCCTTTTGGAATTAAATCTTAACACAATATCTGATTATCAACTTGCACAAGCCTTATCGACTAAGTATTAACTTGGAACTATACTTGTTCTCCTATAAAAAGAATGGTCTGGTCATTTCATCAAGGCAGCTTGGTTCACACCTACCTCACAACTCTACTCTTATCTCTCTATTCTAATATTCACTGCTTACCGAAGACCCAAAAGTCAAGGTTAGCGTTAATCAGACGGCCAACTCAGCACCTTGACGACAATGCGGATTTTGGTAGCATAATTTGGCGCCATCCGTGAGACCGAAACAAAACTAGCTTTGTATTGCTCTCCTATATTATCATATCAATGCTTATTGAGGTTAGAAGACATCCATTGACCAAAGGTAAATCACGTATCTCAAAGCCATTGTAATAAGATGATCAAAAACTATAAAGTATCATAGTATGATCAGTTTAATCTCACTCATATTTGATTAATGCTCATATATGCTATACCTCATGTTTGGGTTCAGCCCTTTCTCAAATTGTTTTCGTATAACAGGATGACTGCAACGTCCAAAGATGCGTACACATGATAACCCAAATGAGATGGTTATCAATGTAAATTATAAAATAAACTTTCTTTGATGTTCTATGCGAAACTAAATGGGTAAAAGGTTTTGTTAGCTACTTAAGCAACTGGAGTTTTAACTCAAAACCAATAGCTAAGATGAGCTACTTTTTTTTGAACGGCAATTTCATTAATAAAACTCTAGCAAGATACTAGAGATAAAAGAAGAAAGTTACATTATGATTTTACTACAGATTTTGAATCATAAATCCAATCTAACCAAATCAGATTCAAATCTCTCTTCCTATTTTTAATCCAAGAATGAGAAAAGACTTTGATTTCCTCAACTAACATATCTTTTTCCTAAATCTCCAAATGATCCACAATGTAGTTTGTACCACAACATCGTAACAACACTTAGAAAGACTAGTAAGATCACTTGTCGTATCTGCCCATGATATAAGACTCATAAGGTCTTTTGGAAAATTTCCTACATCCCACCAAGCCGACACCATATTCCATAAACCAACAGCAACATAACACTCGACAAAAAGAATGTTGGGAGGTATCTATTGCACCATCACAAATCAGACATCGTAGCGAGTTAAGATCAATCCCACAGACATCAAGGTTGAACCGAGTAGGCAAACGATCCAGACCAAGACGCCATGAGTGATATTAATCCTTATATGGGGAAGTTTTGTTCCAACGAATCAAACCTTGAACCGAACACAAAATGTGTTTGTCAATATATTTCCTTATAGATGCCACGGAAAACAAATTAGAGTTGTCTAGGTTGAATTCCCAAGAGTCTGGCAGTCTGTGATATCAAATTCTTTAAGTAGAGAAACGAGACCATCAAATTGAGTCTTTTCATGTCCATCTCTGATGGGCCGACGCCAAACCCATGATCTAGATTTAGGCCCTGATAAACGGTTACACCTCTCATTGACCTTGCAATCTTTCACAATTTCTAGTTGATACAATCTTGGAAAGATATATTTAAGCTTCAACTCCCCCAACCAAAGGTCTTCCCAGAAAGAAAAGGTAGAACCGTCACCCACCTTACGTTTGAATACCGAGTGGAGATTGATGTTACTACCTGATAAATGCTTGTTTAAATCCATGATATAATTCCAGGGGCTTGTGGACGACTGGTGTACATGTTGGGCAACGACATTAATGCCTCCGTGATCACCGTGAATAGAAGTGACAACGAGTTTCCAAAGAGAGTTAAAATTTGTGTGAAATCTCCACCACCATTTGGTCAACATAGCTAAGTTTGATGCTTCTAAACTACCGATTCCAAGGCCCCCACAAGTAGTTGAAGAGCACACTTTTTTCCAAGAAACCCATGACATCTTGTTGGAATCAAACGAGCCACCCCAAAAGAAATTACGCCTTAGCTTTTCTAAGTAGCTAATCACGCATTTAGGGGCCTTGAAAAGAGAAAAGAAGTAAGTACCTAGAGCACCAAGTACCGATTTGAGTAGTGTTAGTCTACCACCATATGAGAGATTTCTAGCTTTCCACGTGGTGAGTCTTTTATGAAATTTGTCGATGATTGGTTTCCAATTCATAGCTTTACTCATATTGGCCCCAATCGGAAGCCCAAGGTAAGAGCAAGGAAGAGTCGATGATTGGCAACTTAGAATTGAAGCGAGGTTGTGTGTTTCACTGGTGGTGACCCCAATACCAAAAATCTTGCTTTTTGAGAAGTTAACTTTTAATCCTGATGCCATATGAAAACATCTTAATAACCGAAAAAGGTTTTTAGCGTTATCAAGAGACCATTTACCCATTATGAGAGCATCATCCGCAAATTGAAGGTGAGAAATGTCAATTTTATTCAAACCGACCTTAGCTCCAACAAAAATGTTTTTAGACTTAGCTTCTTGAATTGTGACATGAAGGGCTTCAACCGCAATGATGAAAAGAAAAGGTGAAAGAGGATCACCTTGACGAAGACCCTTTTGAATCTTGAATTCCTTTGTCGGGGATCCATTAACTAGAACCGATCCATAAGCCGATTCAAGACATCCACGAATCCATTTTCTCCATTTATGAGAGAAACCCATTTGCTCCATTATGTGGTCTAAAAATCCCCAATCAAGAGAATCAAAAGCTTTCTCAAAGTCCACCTTGAAGAGGAAAAGACGCTCATTCTTCTTAGTGGCCCATGAAATGATTTCGTTAGCCATTAGAGGCCCATCTATAATTTGCCTCCCATTTATATAAGCCGTTTGAACTTCGCTAACAACCGAATGAACCACTTGTTGAATTCTATTAGCTAGAACTTTGGCAATCACTTTGTATTGGCAACCAATGAGACTAATGGGTCTATAGTCATTCAAGTGCAATGGGTCTTTAATTTTTGGAATCAAAGCGATGAAAGATGAGTTACAACCTCTAGGGATTGAGCCATCAATTTCAAATCGTTTAACCATCTCAATGAATTCGTTTCCAATTGTATCCCAATAAAGTTTAATAAACTTAAAGGTAAACCCATCGGGCCCCGGTGCTTTACTTCCCCCACAATCCCAAACAGCGGCTTTTATTTCCTTACTAGTAAATGGGGCATCTAGAAGACCAACTTCGACGTTAGATAAAGTTTTGAACATGCTACTGGTAAAACGGGGGCGGCAAGAGGATGTATTTTCGAATTTGTGTTTGTAAAAGTTGTAGATATGTGAAATTACCAAAGGTGGATCCGAAACCCAAACGCCGTTAATGAAAAAGCCATTAATTCTTGACCTCAAGAATTTGTTGTTTATCATGCCATGAAATTTTTTTGAGTTTTCATCACCATCAATATCCCACTTTATTTTAGATTTTTGCAAAAGATCTAACCTTATGAAGTGATCCATGTCTTCTAGCTGTTTCATGATAGCAAGACGTTCTTCAATCTCTTGCCCCTCGAGACCACCATTTTCAGTTTTAGTATCAAAAACCTCCAATTTTGCTCTTAAATCTCTTAACAAAGCATCATTTTTTTGGACCACAGCATTTCTCCAAACACGAATGTTTTTCTTCAACTCTTGTAATTTTCTTTTCAAGTGAACAGCCGGGTGAATGTTGTTATGATTTCTGGTATGAGGGTTGTTTATGTACAGGCTGATTTGGGTGTTCAAATTTTGTGGGCTGTTTTGGAGTAGTGGTTGCGGGTTGATTCGAACATTGAGGTGTTGAAGGCTCTGTTGAAGATTGAGGTGTTGCAGGGAGTTTTGAAGAATGTTGGGAGGTGGGCTGTTTTGAAGGTTCATAAGACATTCTGGTTTTTTTTTGGGTAAAGGGTTACCCCGGTAAAGTATAATAAAACCAAAAAAGTTAAGTACAAATGGAATGTGGCTGAAATACCACATTAACCTCAAGCAACACAGCTTGATAAACACCTAAAACTAGTGCTTATGACATGCCATAAACACTTACAACTCTAGAGACAAATAATTGCAACTAGAACAAAAGACTCAAATGACACAAGCTAACCAGCAGCAGCCGTGAAAGATGAACTTTCACCGGTTTTTGTATTTGGGAATAAATTAGCCGTTTCATCATATACATTTTCAATATCTTCCTCTTCATCTTCTTCTTCATTCAAGGCAGAATAAGAATTAGACGTGATGATATTATCGTTCTTAGAAGAATAACCTGTAGTCTTCGACATAGTTGGCGACTTAGATGCATTACCCTCATTAGTAGCTCCCTTCTTTGGTGCACTTGTAATCGCCTTTGGCTCATATCTAACATTTGGTTTAATCGAAGGACCAGCAAACTGACCAACATTAGTAGACATGGATTTACCTTTCCTCTTCTTCTTTTTACCCACCGTTTGGAAACCATCATTTATCTTCTCAACAGTAGGAGTAACAACATTTGAAGTAGCAACAACATTTGAAGTAGCAACAATAGAAGGACTCACCACCTTTTTAGGGCAATGGTCATGAACATGACCAAATATCTTACATATATCACATCTGGGCGGCCTCCATTCATACTCAACACGAATAGTTTCTTTAATGAAATCATCCCCAGTAAGGGAAGGAATACCAATAGTAATAACATCCACGAGGTCAACCTCTGAATTTACCTCAATTAAGCATCGAGCAAAACTACTCCTACCCCACGAATCATTACACATGGAACTTGTGTATGAATCAATCATAATAGGTTTGCCAATGAATGTAGAAATTAAACTAATACCATCTTCTTCAAAAACTTGAATAAGGACATCATGCAATTTAACCCATATCGGAATGCGAGTCAATTCTTCTTTAAGCAATCTAGTATCCATTGACCATTTCTTAAGAATGATCGGAGAATTGTGTATCAACCAAGGACCACCCTCCAAAATAGCTTCTAATCCAGCCCGTGAATCAAATTTAAAAAAAAGAAGCCTTTGTTATTCATCATAATCCTTTTCAGCCCATGTTTCACCCAGTTGTTTCTAGCATAGTATTCAACAACCAGAAACGCCATTCTCTTTCCAATAAAGTAACCATATAAAGTGTGTTCAAAACGAGTACTAACCTTTTCGACAACTTTACGGGGAATAGAGATATTAACACCATAAAAAACGGGATCAGCCACCAAGTGTCAAAAGTTAGAATTAACTTTTGGTTGATCCTTAGCACTAACACCCGCAGCTCCAGCATAGGATGTTGACTTGGTATTGATGTCCACAGACTGAACAATAGGGTCATTAGGCATTGTGGATTCATCAATATTAAGATTTGTTAAATCATCTACATGCGAAACCTTACAAGGGATCACATCAGCATTAGTATTATCAGCCTGAATTGAATTACATATGGTATCTAATGCATCCATGATTGCCATACGTTCATCATTAGTCATCCCGGATAATAACTCATCATGTTTACCAGCTTCAATACTCTTAATTAACAAGTGCAAGTCACCAACAGTTGTTAATGGAACTCCAAAAGTGGCAGCAACATCAACATTACACAGCCCTCGGGGCATGTTAATAGTAGCAGTAAGAGACACCAAAGGAGAAGAGTTACTCACCTTTGGACTTCCATCATCCCTAACATCCTTACGATGCTCCATAATAGCAGAACCAAATCAAATCAAACAAAAAAAACCCTAAAAAACCTTAAACTAATAAAACAAGAAGAACGATAGCAAGTAACTTTGAGATCCACGTCAATCCCGATCGAAACCCTCAGCATAGACTAAGGAATCAAGATAAAGCACAAGAATAGAGCAAAATCATCTAATAATAAAATATGACGATACCCTAAAGAAAAGTTACAATCGTTGCAAGCACCAACCAGATCTCTAAGTGTTAAATTAATACAATTAAATCACAAGGCAACTAAGCAAATTTAAAAAACAAAGGTCGGTTAGATTCCACCCAACAAGCGTCGGCAAGAATCAAACAAAACCTTTATGATAAAAAGTGTATAGACCTACGTGATTAACTAGAATTAATTCAAAACAAGAGTAGGTTAACAGAATTGCAAAGATTAGAACAAGAATTTAGGATGATAGGGGATCGCCATATTTCTCTAGTGTTTAGGGTTTTTCATTTGGGTTAAGAGAGGTACCGTTTGTATTAAGACATTCTGGTTTAGACTATGATCGAGACACTATTGTTGGAAACTCACCATTGGACAACCAAGAGTTAAAAAACTTGAATGGTATTGGACCGTAGTTATCGGAGTGAGTTCTTAGCACTAGTGGACAGTGGTCTGAAAGCTCACGAGGAAGTGTCATGAGTTGTGCATTGGGCCATTTAGATATAAACCGATTACAAACTAGGATACGATCAATTTTACTCAACTTCGTCCCAAATTTATTCATCCTCATGAACTTCCTTCCTCCCATAGGTAGATCAACAAGCTGGGAATTGTAAATGAAATCATTGAAGAGTTTAGCTCCTCTTTTGCAAAACGTGGAACCCAACCTTTCGGTTTCGATGCGAACTTCATTGAAGTCGCCAAGCACAATGGTTATTCCGTTAAAATTCAGAATTGTATCAGCGAGTTTGCTCCAGATAATACGTTTCTTGTTAATATCTTGTGGAGCATAAACAACAATCATAAGACAACTAAGCCCAAAGTTAATCCACTCCCCAAATATGGCAATAAAGCCTTCAACATCATCTACGATTCTATGTTTTTTAAACATCGAGTCATCCCAAATAGCAATGATACCACCTGATAACCCATCAACTTTTTTGATAGCAAAGTCCATATTTTGTGCCCCCCACATTGAATGTATGAACAAACAGCCATCCCTCTTTGACTTCGATTATTGGATTCCGATGAAGTTTATATTATTATCTTTACAAATTTTCCTAACCCATTTTCTTTTAGAAGCGGAACCCACTCCATTGATATTCAATGACGCAACATTCATTGGTCCACAACATTTTTGTCACCGATAATTGCATTCACTTCGTTTTCTCTGCCAATCAAATCATAGCCAATCATTGAACCCACTTCTATGGTTTTTCTCACCTCATTTTCCCCAACACAAGCATTAAGTTGGGCGTTGTTTGATATTCTAGCATTGCAGCGTTGGATACATGATTCATTATTCGATACAGAGCTGTCGGTGGAGATAGTGAGATTGGAGCAAGAATTCTGTTTGTCACTTGTTTTACTTTTAAAAGGTTTAGTTTTGATGAGCTACTACTTCACATGATTTCCTTACAGCAAGGCTGTAAAGATTATGTAATGTTATCTATTTAAATAAATTTGGTAGGATGCATTATCATGTAAATATGAGAATTCGGTGGTTATAAACTTATTTAATACTAGTAAAAAGATTAGAATCAGAGTAATTTGATCCAATTATTTTGTTTTGAATATTTCCAAAATTATTATCTTGCAAAGTTTATTGAATAATCTCAACCCACCTCACATTTTTACAAGAAAAATGCAAAATTAGGCAAAGAGAGTAACTCTTGTACCAAGGGGTTGTATTTGTTTCACATGATAATAAACAAAAGACAATCCCTTATGAAATAGCCTTTTCTAATTTGAATTCAACCAACCTCTGTGAGGACCCGTAATGAACCCATGGTTTAGATCATCGTTTACAAAGAAGATGTGATTAGTAGGAGTTAAGAGAACTATGAGGATAAGTTGTAGCAGCAACTTGAATGGGCCATGTATCCGCTAAGGCACAATAAGTTGATCAGTGGAAGGTTGCACCACACATGATACATCCTTGTATCACAGCAAAGCGCAGGGGTACAACCTCTAATTCTTATTTGTATTTCTAAAATCTTTACAATTATGTTCAAGCGTATTTGTGCAAGGTGCAAGCGATGCAAGCACATATGGAATCTCTAGACATCGTTCCAACCTAATTAAGTTTCTATCCTTTCAAAATACTTTGTGCAATCTGGCACACCCACTAAAGTAACATGGTGATCCACATAAAAAATATGGCAGTCACGACACTAAAGGAGCTGAATGTGAGACACAACCATTCAATTCGCCCACATACTAATAACCAGTGCCGTTGCAAGTATGAGGTAGACTAACATGGTGTATACGACAGGTTATGGACTTATGGTCCATTAACAGAAGTCCGCACCAACTATTGTGCTCTTTCAGGCACTTCAAGTGTAACCGTGCTTTGAAGCTCACCTCAATAATATCCTCACCATTTTAAGTAATCCTGGTCGGGAGGAGGTGAATAAATGGCTACTATTGTCATTATAAACATCAACTTTAAGTTCGGCGAATCATGATATATCTATACTATACGGAAGCGGAGTGGGTCTGCCACACAGGTAAGTATCTCTTCTAATCAATACTATCAAGTTTACTTTTGTAATTTCAGTAAGAAGTATGCCATATGAACCACGAATGTATATAGAGCAATTAAAACAGTAATTATATACATCTAAACTCAACAAGAGTAACCTGATGTACTATCAACTTATGTAGAGCTCATTCATAGCAAAATGATACAAATGGGTTGGAATTAGCCATACCAAGATATAGCTTGTCCAACTAGAGAGACTTATTGACAAATATATGTCATACTTATAAATTGAACCGCTGAAATATCTTACTCTCACAATTAAGGCTATTAATAGAAACTACTGATAGCACACTAATGTAGCCCAACTCATACATACATATATAGAACTTGCAAAGACATATGAGTACTAGCTTAGTGGCCAACCACTATGATGCAAATGCCATTGCTTTTCTACTTATTAAACATAGGTACTCTGCATCTTTGGTTTTAGAAAATGAGGCTATAAAATCAAGCGCAAATTATATTCGCTCTTATTTTTCAATGAATATATGCTAACTTTAGAGCATGAACATTATTGAGCCATCCGCCCAAATATATTTTCGAACAATAAAAATATGAAAATTGTTGGGATTTAACAAACTAGGTAACCAAGTTAGCTAGGAGTACGCAACAGAATGAATCTAGTTTTATCATATAGATTAACACATATAAATTAAACAAGTAATTTACTAACCTTTTGTTTATTGAGTTAAATCAATAAACGAACACTTGATCTTGAAACGAGTGATTAAATTACCACCTCTACGGTTGCTCACACAAACACGTCAACCAAGTATGAGTCGATTGCTAGTCAACCTTCACGAACCAAACACCACATGTTGAATCAATAACCAAACGCACCCTTGTGAGCTTGTATCGAAAACCAAACAACTAGTGTAACTTGAACCGAAAATCAAGAAACCCTAGATGGGTTTTGTTTAATGTTGTCGAACTAAGGCGAGAACACGGAACTGAAAAACCTCCTAGGATGCGGGTTTTGGATGTTCGCTTTTTTTCTGATTGTCGGATTATTACCAATGTAACACCGTATTAAAGGATGCATAACTATGGTTCAAATATATTAAATAATGAATCTCATATGTGCATACGTATATGCATAGCTATATACTAGTTGGATACCCGCGCATAGCAGCGGTGATAATTTTTTTTGACCTAACTCTCCCCGCAATTCTCTACCCGCTAAGTGAATTCGTTTCACAACACTTCGAATGTATACGTGTTGTCCGTTGTATGTGTTTGTTTGGGTTTCCCGTAGCTTTCCCGCAACACCATATTAACATCACCATACTCGCATTTAAAAGACTCTCACAGTCTCTTACCAATTAAACACTCTCTTCAAATGAATTAAGGTTAAAGTTGTAAAAAATTTAAATCAAAATAAAATAAACCCACTAAAAATGTAAAAATCTAAAATTTATAAAAATATATCAAAATGGATGTTGAATTATAGAGAACGAAATTTTAAAAAATATGGTGAAATTATATCATAAAAAAATTAATAGATAAAAAGATATTTAAATTTAAAAATAAAGGTGATTTTTTAATTAAGAGGTGACACATGTCACTCTATGATGTATTCCTTTAAAATGAAATGGATGGTTAAAATCGCACCTCCTTATCTTAATTTTTGATGGACCCCACAACTTAAATGCTTTATATAATAGTATAGATATAATATGCATGCATATGAAATTATGACATATCATAACAGCTTCTGGCAAAGTTCATGCGAATGATAATGCATTATATTTAATGTCGTATGACTTTTAGGGAGATATTTAGTCGACTGGCTTTTGGATTAATGTCGTATGTATGTTTGTGATGGGATCTAGTCAAGTTTTTGAGGGTTAGGGTTGGGTGTTTATATAAGCACCAAACTCTAGTTCTAGATAAACTAGAATACCCCTAATTCTTTATCACAATACAACTATAATCCCTTATCTCCAAAATTGATCCCAAAACCCCCCTCTAGAAGCTTATAGAGCCTGTCACAAAAGGACCCCCATAAGGTTTAGGTTTTGTCAATTTTATTCCCTTCGGTTCATATTTAAATATTTGTTAAGCTAGTTAAACAATTAACGTAAATAACAACTATTTAAATAATTATCGTGAAGTAAAACATACTCTAAGTGTTTAACGCGTGTGCCCCCAATAGGCTCACGTATTTCTAACGTATAACTTGCGAAACCGACTAACATATTCCAACAGCTCCCACTTGGGAGTCGGAGTAGCAGGCTGCAGATATACTGATAATTGGCAACGTCTAGCAAACACACACAATTACCTTTAAATTAGAAATACTTGAGATAAAGTTTCAGGAACAATCTCAGCTTTATAATGGTTGTCTATTACTTGCTTTTATCATCATCCCTTTGTTACAGATACCGTTAAACCATGGATCTGGATCCTAACACATTCCATATAGTTTAACTATTTAGTTTCTCGTTATAGAAATAATTTAGATATACCAAATGTAATCAAGAATTATCTTGAATTACCCTTTGGGCACAGCCATGCAATTATCTGATTAATTCTTGAGAGGCGCCATGGTATCATTTTGCAATTAAATAATTAGAGGAATGATATTGGCTAAAATATACATATTTTGTACCCCGAAAAACACCATAAAAAGACTAAAAACACTAAAATATAGATAATTATGTTGCAAATATGTTTGTATTGTGTTTTTATGTCTTACAGGTAAAAATAACTTGTTTGTATCTCAAGTCTAAGGATAATTATTTTAATCATTTTCGACATTTACTCATGACAAGGATCCAAAAGTAAAAATTTGAAAGTTGGGGTATCCAATATGCATCCCTTGTGAATCTTAGGGAGTTTGGCGAGAACAGCCTTATATTCAAAGAATACAACAACACTTCACATTTTTGCACTTACATTAACATTTATTCTTCATATTGTTAACGACAAATGAAATATTTAGAAATGTTAAATCATTCGTGGATTTAACATGCCTAAAAATAGAATAACAATATTTTATATTAATGAAAAAACAAATTCCTGGACCATATTAATTCTCGAATAAATTTTGTTTACAATTCTAAATTATCCAAATACTAATTAAACACAGATTTACATGAGACTGCTAGCGGGTATTGATCGTGTCAATAGTATATACATATATATATATCATATTTTTATATATTTATTGTTATATATTTTTGTATGATTATATATGTTTATATATATATGTATTATATATATATGTTTATATATATAAGTTATATATATATATTTATATAATTATAGGTTAAATCGGCATCACTTTTAACAAGCGCTATAATTCTAACTCACCATTAAAAATATAACTCTGGAAGTATCGACTTCGAAAGTAACTCCTTCTAGTCGTTTCCCAGGTCGTTTTTGTTCCGACGAGGCGTGAATTGAACTTCGTGTTGACGTTTGTAATCGGGATTTTGAATAGATTAAGATTTTTGATTTGGATTCTAATTTCTACAAATATAAAGAAAATAACAGATAAAAACAAGCAACAATTAAAGCTAAAAACGAATTAAACACAAAAAACGTTAACGGGATTCTAAAACGCAACCTAAAAACCTAAAACATCAAATTTTAACCCTAGAAATGCAAATTTAATTTTTAAAAGACCTAAATGATAAAAGAAAATTTTAGAAAAAAGAATAATATTTTTTTAATTTATTATGAATTAAAAACAGTTTTAACCTAAATTAAATATTAAAAATGGCAAACTAATTATTAAAATTTTGGAAAAAATGGGAAAAATACTTTGCACTATGAGGAATCTAAGAAAAATAAGAACTGGAGAAGAAGCTGATCAAATAAGCAGATAATAAGCACTTAAGCTCGAATAAGCAAAACTAGAAACAACCTTTAAATAATATTTAAAACAAACGCATAATGAAAAAGACCTAAGGGCATGTTGGTAGTGGAGTGTGTGCTAAAGGTGTTGGTTATGTGAGGCTAAGGTCGCAGGTTTGAGTCCTGGACCTTAGTTTTTGTAAAACTTTTTTTTGAATCTTTTTGCAAAAACTTAAAAAGCACATGAAAATAAGCAAGTTTTATAACTAGAACTTTTTCTGAAAAGCACAATTAAGCCAGAAATAAGCTGAGATATAGGATTCCTAAAATAAGCATGCAAAGGAATGAAGATCGAGTGAGCGTTGGACAAAACTACGAGCACGAGAGTCTTCATAATCTGGGTAATCCTAAAAAATCACAGATAAAAAATACAAGATTAGAAGAGGCGAGCCCCCTCACATTACACTTATTAGAAAATAGAAAGAAGACAGAAAAATGGGTTGCCTCCGAGAAGCGCTTTATTTTTGTTAACCGGGTCGTGAGCTTGACTCGACCCCTTATACTTGAGCTGGTCAAGGAGGGTAGAAATGGAGATACGGGACATCCCAAATAGGAATGTCTCCTCCATAAATCATCATCGGGCTTTCATTAAGGAAATTATGAATGATCTTGAAAGCTTTAAAGCCCCGATGAGATATTTGAAGTTTTCTTGTTGTAATCTACCCCATATAGTTCTTCTCCACATCTGTATGTTAAATCTACCATATAAGATCATAATAAATGTAGACATTATTCATATCCGGATGGAGATATGATTGTAAGCAAGATCATGTTGAAAATTCAGATGCAGAAATCACTCTCATCATCGATGATTCATACTCTCGAAGAGGAAACTATATGTATGAATAGTCGGTACTGGCCACTATTCTCTTTTTTTATAATCATTTCAAAATTAAGATCTTCTGGAGGGCGGAAGGAGATATGTTATCTGATAATAACTTCTTAATAAGACGAATAGCTTCCTTCGGATCAAAGTTGGTTTCAGCAATTCCTGGTGGAATTGGATTGATAAGAGCGAGCTCACCGGCGAACTCCTCAGAAGGAAATCAATCTTGGAGGTAGTTATCAAGGTATCTTTATTAAGCAATGATTACTATAAATCAAATTATCATTAAGTGATCGTTTTACATTTCCCGGTGGAATTGAATCGTGATCTTCTGACACCTTCTTATAAAGCGGATTATTCTCACTAGAAAACGATTTCTTCATCAAAATTCGAGAAGAGGGTTCGAGTAAATTTATATTTGAACATCTTCCTCAGAAAATGACTCGTCATCACTAGAGGTATAATCAGCATTAGAATCGAAGAGAGGATTAGAAAAAATCTTAGAATCATTGTTAAAATCGGGAGAATTATCACAAAAAGGCAAATCACACTTGCTTACGTAGTCGGATAAATCCTCAGATTCACTTGGGGTTAGGTTAAGGTTCTCAACACTGGACTTGATTTCTTTGTCCGAGTCCGTTTATGGAATAGTGTAAAATGCTCATCCTCTATTATGAGAGAGTCCGTAATTGGAAAGTCGGGTGTGATTGCATCTGATGGAGAAGTTTCATCAATACCCTCTCTGTAGAAATCATCATCATCGTTAGAATAGTAAACGGGAGGCTTCCAATATTAAGAACTATCATGCTCTTCCTGCTTTAGTTGATTTGAAGTATTACCAAGAGTTTGTAAATCTTTAGAGAGTTGAAGCAACAATTCTTGCATACTTTTTTGTATCATTCTGCTTTTCTTCTAAAGTTTGCATAACTATAAGAATACTCTTCTCAGCTAGCAATACTGCAATACTCTTTTCTTTAGGAGGTTGATTATTATTTTTCAAACAGGTTCGTATAGCTTTTATTAGTTTCTCTTTAGCAAGCAACATTTCCGTACTTATTTCCTGACGAGGTTGATGAATGACGGGATACTACGGGGGTTGGAATTGGTCAAAACCGAAGAATTAGAATTATAGCAAAAATTAGGCTCATAGAAATTTTGATTTATCGATTGACATTCAAAAGTCGCATGAGGACCCCCGCAGTCTTCACAACAAAGATATTGCTATGGAAAACTTGGTGAAGTTTGTGGAAAATTATCAAGGTTTTGATTGAAACACGGGTCCTAATTGTAAACTAACAGAACTTGTGATGGACAATCGTAACCATAATGAGCGTCATTCCCACATAACTCACAGGTAGAACATGGACATCCATATTCATCACTCAAACTTCCACAGAAGACACAGATGAATTGGACGAATGATTCCATGAGAATTAAACAATTGAAGATAAAGAAGAATTATTTTGAGATTTTTTTTTAAATATTAAAAACAAACACAATATTTTTGGTAACCGGAAGTCAAATTGCACACGGTAGCTCTCTAGAAAAACGCACAAAGAAGCGGAGGAGCGGGTAAGCGCGATAATGGGTATTTGAAGTCACAAACATACTTATCTAGAAAGTCTTATTTTACATGTTTTGAAAACTGTAATGTATTCAACATTCATTTATTGTGTTATGCAACGATGTCTTTACTGGCATATCTAGTTGGACTATTATAGAATTGATGAATATTTACTTTAATACTATGAGATTTTGATTATTCTCTAGCATCGTGTGTACACAAACAACACTATGCCTTATATAATTCGTAAACATTTGTTTTAACAGTCATCTAAATTCTCTCAATTAGATATTGTTGCTATCAGTCATTAAACACTCTCAATTAGTATATGTTGTTGTTAGTCATCTTGCTTTTGTGCAAAAGTAACAAACCAGTTCATACAATATATAAGTATACTTATATGATGATCCTTAGTTAAAAACACAAGGTTTCCATCCATGTATTAAAATTATCTCAAGTGTAAATATAACTCCATTTATAGACTTGCTTCAATCGATGTTTTGCATTGTGTTGGAGTAATTTCCGCAGTGTTTATTTTCATTAGACATTTATTCCAAGGGTCGTTTGTTTTTAATTTCCTAAATGTCCTATAAATGAAGTATCATTTCCAACTTAAGATTAATTCTAGCTTTGATGGAATGATGCTTTTAATATGTTACACAACATATGAATTTTAAGAAAAAACATAGTGCTCCACTGATGTCAGGTGTTACTCTGGAGTTATTTAATTTAATCAAAATATCATATTGTGACTAAACTTAAGAATCTCATGCTACTAGATGCATGATCCAATCCACCACTTGGATTATTATATTGTTTACTTTATTAAAGATTTTTCAAAAACTTATAACCTTTTGATTTACAACTCCATCTCACAAAAGTTAATCATAAAGAAATGAGTTATTAAAACGTAATTTTCATATTACAAATAAGACTCAATAACCTTTTGAATACACATCGTCCTCTAGCAAGGTAATCATTAAGGAAAGAGTTATGATCCTTAATTTTCATATGTCAGATTCATGTAAAACTGTATGACAATTAGTTATCTTATATAATTATTGCGTGTTGGAAATAAACGATTTAATTCATAGTCAATTGGCTTAAGTAAGATTAAATTATTTTGTACATCAGTTTTGGGTTGGGAGAGGGGGGGGGTTCTTTTCCTATCCTCCAGGCTTTAACATGTATACAATTGTGTCCTTATGTGCCTTTTTACTCTCAAAAGTATATAATTATTACATTACATTTTATTGTTTGGTGTAAGTTAATAAAGTTTTAAACATTGTTTGCCTTTTTTGGATCTGCATCTGGTATTTTACTTAGTATTTAAGATAGTTTATCAGATTCAATGAATGTATAATTCTTCTTATTAGTTAGCAGGTTTAATATGACCCTCTAACTTATAATTCCTCAGCATTGATATTAAAATATCACTCTATTGATGAGGCATCCTTGCAGATTTATGAATGAGAGTTACATTATACTTTGGTTCGTCATTTTCATGTTTATACTCTAGTATGACCCATCTGCAAGTGAAATTCAGAAGTTATGTATTTGTTCTTGAATATCTTAAGATCTATAGATGCTCTCACTTACTTTTTGTAAGACGAAGAAAGAGATAACTTCTCAAATACTTTAAGTATTTAAGCAACAATAAATTGTTCTTAATTAGGACAACAAAATACATTTTAAGTTTTCATCTCTAGCTTGTGAATAATATGCTTTACAAGATATTAACAAATTTCAGAACTTTGATAAAGACATAATGGGATTCATCCCAATCCATAAATAGATTATGTCTTGAATACCCTCTAGGTTGAAACTTTATTGAGTGTATCCATGACACACGCAAAATTCTAACCTTGATTGATTTTTGGAAGGTTTAGAGCAATTAAAGTAATCAGAAATAAAAAAACAATTGAATTAGTTTGTTTCTAACACATTAGGACATACCTTAATGTTGGGTATTAGATTTGTGTTAGATAAGACATAAAAAGATGGTATTTAAAATGACATAGGGAGGAGGAATTCTTCAAAAAATGTTAAGATTTCAGAATAAATCTATTAAAGAAGGAAAAAAGAAACAACAATGATGACCTTGCTTTAAAAGGGATAAAAGACAATTTATTAATGCTATTATTGTTATAGGAATAATTATGTTGATTAATGTTATTTATAGTTTTCCTTCTTATATTTAATTATCTTCTTTGTTTGACTGATCTCTCCCTATTTAAAATGAGATCATAAAACATAGTTTTGGATTCCAGAATTATGTGTGTACACAAAAGTGTAGAAGATGTAGACGTCTAGATGTGTTGGATGTAGCTCTCAGGTTAATCAAGGTTTTTCTTGATCCCTGTTACAGTTCATTTGATGGTAAACGTATTACGTTTGATCAATATTATTGGGTTGTGGTGAATGTTTGGGTTTAAAACCTTGGGTTATGATAATATTGATCTATGTATTGAATATTCCGCCTAAGTTATATATTATCTTTAGATTAGTTCTTAACAAATACTAGAGCTACAAACGATCTATGGAGGCTTGTATCAAGAAATCCAAAATTGGTATAAGAGCCTTCGTGTGGCTTCGATATAGGTTCTACAGGTTTTGAAGAAACCCTAAAACCCTAATTTTGTAGAAGAATTGATTTTGGTAAAAGTTTTCTAGGGTTTTGAAGTTTAATTGATGTACAAGGTATGGTTAAAACTGTTCATTTATATTGGTGATGTCTAAGCAGTTAATGTAGCATGTGTTCAAAGAAGAATTGTTTTTGGGCTTTATTACTATTGGGGTTCGAAGTAAATTTCTGCTGCTTGGGCGTATTTGTTAATACTGCTTGGAGATACTTTGTGCCGCCTTCTATATCTTATGCTGCTATTGATATCCGAGAAGAGGTTTCGACTGTTAGCTTCGTTCGAGAAAAGGTGATCTCGAACAGATGGGTGACACACACAGAAGAGTTTGGTGTTTTGATTTGTTACACACACAGGTTCAAGAGTGTTTTTGGATTTGGTTTAAATGTTCTTAAACGTTTAAAAGGCTTGTTTTTTAGGTTTATTGAAAAAATTGGTTACGGAGTTTATTTGGTATCTCTTATTTGAGATTGAAGTAAGTTTTACGAAGGAGTTTACTTATTTTATCTTGAAATCGGGGTTGGGTGGTTGCATGATTTCAATGATAACTTGCTTGAACATTTACGGTTTATGATTGGGACTTGGTTTATCTAGTTTCCAGTGGTCAAGGGGTGGTTGGTTGAGGACCTGGTAAACTATCACTTAAAGGAGTTACGTTGTAGTGCTCAGTGTCACACGAAGATGTCGATGTGGATAAATTCAAGAGGTGATGTGTTTTTAGAGATTTGATCAGCACAAATTCTCTACACCGTTCTTCAATCTACAATAGTGCAAGCTTAAGTAACAAATTTGGGAGATTTTACTTCAGTATCAAGTTCGGTATATTAAGTGTACTTCAACAGTAAGAATTGAAGATTCAAGAAATGGTTAGCATATGAGTTTCATGGGAAGCTTAATGTTAAAATATTTAACCATTTACATGCATCATCGAGGTGAAGGTTTTTACTACTGCTAGTCATTGTTACTACTGCTAGTGTAAGTTTCTACTGCTCAAGTTCATTTTTCTTAAGGTGCGTAATGGAGGGCAATTTGGGTCGTTGGAATACTTGGATTAGAAGTGTAATATTGGTTCGTAGTTGTGAAGATCAAAGTTGCATACTTTAGTCTCCTATTTGATGATGACAAAAAGGGGAAGAAGGTGTTATGATTTGGACGATTTGCTAACTGTATAGATCCTTGGTGGAATTGCCATAGACTTAAGGGGATGAAGTTTTCATTGTCTATATTAACTTCAGGGGAAGTTCGTGCTTATTTGGTTTTGTCATTATCAACTAGGGGAAGATTGTTGGGAATTATATTTGAGTTGATAAGACAAAACAAGAATGAAACAAGGACTTAAAAGACAAAGGAGGAATTCTTCAAAAGATGTAAGATTTCAGAAGATCTACTTAAAGAAGGAAACAAGAACAACATTGATGACTTGCTTAAAAGGATAAAGACAAGTTATTAATGCTATTAATTATTGATAGGAAAGAATTAATGTTGATTAATGCTATTTAATAGTTTCCTTATTATATTTATTATCTTCCTTTGTAAGTCATGATCTCTCCCTATATAAAAAGATCATAGACACATAGTTTTAGATATCCAGAAAAGTGTGTGTACACAAAGTGTTAAAGATGTAGACGTCTAGTAGAGTTGGTGTAGCCTCAAGGTAATCAAGGTTTTCCTTGATCCCTGTTACAGTTCATTGATGTAACCGTATTATCTTGATCAAATAATATTGGGGTTGTGGTGAATGTTTGGAAAAACTTTGTGTTAATAACAATGATTCTATGTATTGAATATTCCGCCTTTGTTATTAATTCATCCTAGATTAAAGTTCTAAACAAACTGAGCTTCAACGATCTAAGGAGTTATTTGGTTTCCACACTATCTTTTCATTTATCAATCTTGATACGTATTATTATTCGTTATGTGTTTATTTTGTCATGGTACGCTTGTTGATTCTTTCGTTTGCGTTTTCAATCGGTACATTTATTCTATCCTTCCTTTTGAGGATTCTTATGACATTTGATCCGCATCTATTTCCATATGTGAAATCCCTTAGATGTTTTCTAGCCTTTGATTCAATATTCAGTTTGCTACCCTATTCGATAGTTCGTAACCTTTAGGATTTGTTTGATATACGTTTTATTTGATCAAGCCACTCTCTGTGGGGAGCACCTGTGTTGTTCAAGAAGAAGGAAAAGTTGTTTGCCTAGTTTTCCATGTATGAATTCTGGCTACAAGAAGCGCGTTTTCTCAGATACGTGGTTAACAGCAATGATATTTACGTTAACTCTAGTAAGATAGAAGCAATGAAGAATTAAAAAAAAAGTACCTAAGACGCCATCCGAGATATGATTATTCTTAGGATTGGCAGGTTACTATCGACGTTTCATCGCGGATTCTTCTAAGGTTGCTAAACCCCTTGCTTCACTGACGTAGAAGATTCAGAAGTATGAGTGGGTCAAAGAACAAAAGGATGATTTTTAGACGTTGAAGGATAATTTATGTGATACACCAATATTGTCATTGCCTGATGGATCCAAAGGGTTTGTAGTTTACTGCGACGCGTCGAATCAAGGATTAGGTTGTGTATTCATGCAAAGAGTCAAGGTAGAGAACGCGACAGCAGAAACGCTGCGTGGCCTGGACCAACTAATGAAAAGGAAGGAAGGTAGAGGTATGTATTTATTATGGGTTTCATTAATAGGTGATGTAAGGACATTAATGATAGACGAGGCTCATGCATCAAGTTACTTGGTACATTCGGGAGCGGATAAGACGTATTATGACCTTAGAGATATGTATGGTGGCCATGTATGGAAAAGGATATTGCTACCTATGTTAGAAATTGTTTGACTCGTTTAAAGGTGAATGTTGGAATATCAATGAGCTTCAGGTTTATTGTAACAACTAGAGATACCCGAGTCGAAGTAGGATATAATAACTATAGACTTTATTACAAGGTTGCCAAGATCAAGTAGCGGTATGATACGAATTGAGTAATAGTCGATAGACTGACTAAGGTATGCCCATTACATGGTAGTACGAGAAGATTTTAAAATAGGGAATTTGACAAGACTTTACACTAATGAGATAGTTACAAGGCATGGAGTGCATGTGTCGATCATCTTAGATCGTGGTGGAAGATTTACTTCGCGGCTTTGGTAGACATTGCGGAAGGCATTGAGAACACGGCTAAAACATGCATACTACTTATCATCCTCAAACGGACGGAAAAAGTGAGCGTACCATTCAAACTTTAAAGGATATGTTGAGAGCGTGCGTGATTGGTTTTTTTTAGGTGGTAATTAGGACACTCATCTACCCTTAACTGAGTTTTCTATAATAATAGTTATCATTCGGGTGTTTGATGTGCTCTATTTGAAGCGTTGTATGGAAGGAAGTGTAGGTCACTTGTTCTTTGGGATGAAATTGGAGAAATTCGGTCTATTAGACCAGAATTGGTACAAGAGACAACAAATAAGGTGATATTGATAAAGAAAAGCTCAAAGCGGCTAGAGATTGCCAAAAGAGCTATGTTAGCAATATGCGTAAACATTTAGAGTTGAAGTTGGTGATAAAGTGATGTTGGAAGTGTCGTCTTTGAAAGAAGTAGTGCATTTTGGAAAGAAAGAAATGCTAGCACCAAGATATGTGGGACCATTGTCCTATGGTATATTGATTAAGATTGCCTCAATAATTTAGTAGCGTATTTGATGTGTTTCGAATTTAAAGAAGTATTTAGCGGATACAAATCTGCATGTGCATTTAGAAGAAATTAAGGTAGACAAAACTCTTCGTTTTGTTGAAGAGCCTGTTGAGATTATCGAACGTGAGGTTAAAAGTTTGAAGCGTAGTAGTAATCCGATAGTTAAGTCCATTCG
>BQNB010007041.1:0-95069 GCA_026074375.1 Tanacetum coccineum
AACACCCATGTTTGGGGTTTCCTGCTATCCCAAACACCCCTTTTGGGTGTTCCCTGCTCACCCAAACACTCCTTTATGGCGTTTCTGCACAACCAAACGCATCTTTTCGGTGTTGGGCAGCCAACCAAACGCACCCCTTGTGCGATTCTGCCAATCCAAACACCCCTACTTGGTGTTATCCCTTAAACCAAACAGCCCCCTTGTGGGTTGTTTTAATACCAAACACACCCTATGCTGGTGGAAACCAGCCAAACGCACCCTATGCTATTTATAACACAAATCACACGCACCCTTATATAGTTAAATCGAACAACCAAACACTCCCCATGTGGGCTGTTAACCCAAACAGCCCCTTTATGGCTGTTAACCCACATCCAAACGCACCCTTATGGTTGTTTTAACATAGCAAACAAATACCCCCCGCTGATAAACCCCACCCGAACGCACTCCCTCCCCGGCTGTTATTATAGCCGAACCAAACCACCCCTTGGTGGTGGTTTTCACCACAACACAAACCCGCCCTTTGTGGGCTTGACCCGACAACCGTGCGCACCCCGGTGGGTGCGGCTGAGGTGATGGTGGTATGATGGAGTGGCGGTTATGATGATGATGTTGGTGCCGTGGGTATGGTGGTGGTTCGCCGGAGGTGGCGGGAAACCAGCCGGATCTTGAGAGGAGATGAGGAGGCGGCGGCGGTGTAGGATAGCAGTGGGTGGCGCGTGGAGGCGCGTGCCCATGAGGATCGGGTAGATCCATCGACGAGGAGGAATGTTGGAGCTCGCCGGAAAAATCCCGCCGGAAAAGTTTTCCGGCGGTGGCGCGACGGCGGTGGCCGGCCGGCAGCCGGATAATGAGGGAGAGAAGAGAGAGTGTTTATATGTTGTGTGTGTATATTAAGATGGAAAATGAAATTTTTATAAATAAATTTTATATATATAATAAAATTTATAATGTGAAATGTTAATACCCCATAGTCTAGGGTTCATTTTGTAACTTTTTAATGAACTTTTGATAGAAAGCGGTTCGGGACCCGTTTGAGCGACTTAACGGGTGATTCAACTCTCGAAACTTGCGCCATTGTTTTCCGAATCATTTTTCTGATAAAAATGAGTATTTACTTGAAAATGTTTCATAAATATTTTATAACATTTAATAAAATATCTGTTATTCATTTTGTGAACCGGTTTCGTCTTGTCCGAAATAAAATTGGATTTCAACTCGAGTATTCGCGTTATCCGCAACGCTTTTAATTAAAATGATGACTAATTTATTTAATATTTTTATTAAATAAATACTGATAATTAAAAACAAATTTAATTGTTTTTGTGTGTCCGCGTTGTATATTGTTCGAAAAATGTTTGCGGTGCTGTTTTAGCCCTTTTCGGCTCGTTTCCAGGTCTCGGGCAAAACTGAAAAGTTGTCAGGAATGTCGTTTCACATCAAATTGCTTTAGAGTCCGAGTCGTGAATACGTGATTTAGATGATCGTTCTTATAAGTCAAGCCAGACCCTAAAAGTCAAAGATTGAAATCGTCATTCAAAATTTCGAAAATTCTCGGATGTTACAGTACCTACCCCTTAAAGAAATCTCGTCCCGAGATTAAATTTGTGTTATCCGCTTAGTGTGTCTAAGAAAAGACTTAAGATTTACTAAACCAGTTGAACATGACGCTGATAACTTTATTCAGCAATATCTGGTGTTTCTACACCTCTTAATATACATAAATTTCGGCTAGGTTGACCAGGATATCCAATCCATTAGAATAGGTATCTTAGGGAAACATCGTTTCAAGGTTTATAATTGGTATAAACGCTTTATGAAGAAAGCCTCTTAATAGTGAACACACCAAAGGAGAATGTGTAGTCGCGTGGTTATGTCTTAAGGCAGAGTCTCGTTTCTGCTATCTGTAATGTTCGATCATTAATAACGGATGAGGCTAAAGGATGTAAGTATCCAACTTACTTTAAGACCCATTTACTTGGCATACAGGATGTATCGCGACCTAAGTCTTCCTACTAGTGGCCCGAAATGAATAGTCCAACTATCTGTTTCGTCGATAGGTGTTTATCTCGTTTAAGGGGAGTTGCATAACCTATTGGATAAAGTTGTATCAGTCGGGACCGCTCCAGGACCCAACAGTAGCGACCATAACGTCAATACTATAACAAATGGTGATGGGATGCCGAAAATTAGGACATTTCGAGAAACAATATTCCCAGAATAAAGTTTAATAAATGAGAGGAGCTCGCGAGAGAGCTTATGCGATAGACGGCGGATTATGGTACTCAGTCGCTAGTTTGAGGACGAATCAACTCCATTAACTCAAGTATGTAACAAGTTTGTTAGTTCCACAAACAGTTTACGATCGCACCTATTCAGTTCCCCCCCCCCCTCCCCCCCCTCCCTCTCACCCCCATCGCAAAAGTAACAACTTAAGAATGAGATAAGGTAGCTCCAAGTGAGGCCTTAAGATTTTGCTGAGTAGTAAGACACGATTGTGTCTCTAGACCCTTTTAACGGATTCTGATGATTATCGATTTCAGGTTCATACTCGTGTCATATCGGATACCATTAAGCCCACTCATTTATAATTTCTTATTTACATAAAGAAGCGTCCAAATTTATGTAAGTAAGAAATGATAAACTTATGGTTCGGTGATTTATAATTTATTTATTTAAATGAAGAGGCGTCCCAATCCTTTCAAATAAATATATTATAAATCATCCTACTTAATAATTTCTGATGCAATACGCGTACACACAAAGTTTTCAAGGTGGTGAATGACATAACGATGCCGATGCTCTAATGAGTATGGAACGAGTATTTAAAATTCGTCTTCGGAGACGGGGAGTAAAACAATCAGGGAAGATCGACATAGTGTTCAAGATAGTTAATGAGTACTCGGCTAGAGTAAATAAGGTGAAGATCTCTATGAACGAATCAGTATAGCGATTATCATATCAATCTTCCTATTACAAGTCCCGCCCATACAAGACTTGTAATACTTAGATTCATACATAATCCCATGTAAACAGAACTGTGACGGGCTTTGTTAACATAGCAATTATCATATCAATCTTCATATTACAAGTCCCGCCCATACAAGACTTGTAATACTTAGATTCATACATAATTCCATGTAAACAAAATTATGACGGTCTTCGCGTAATACAATATAGTATAAAGCTATGAAGAAAAATAATATCCTTAGAGACCATTGTTTAACTCACAATGTCTGAGAACGAAATGAGACCGTTGTGCAACTCACAATGTCTAAGAAGTAAGATGAGACCATTGTATAACTCACAATGTCTGAGGTATAATTGAGACCATTGTGCAACTCACAATGTCTTAAGAAATGCTCTGGTATTTATATAAATAACTCTTATATAAATAAATGTGCGATATACGCAAAAGAAGTATAATCAATATATTACATAAATGTATGTCCACGTAAACACTTAAATAGCAACACGTAATGTAAGCACATAAGCAAGTAGCGTGTATGCACTTTGAAAATGTTTGATGTGATGCAATGTTTGTGAAAACGGTTATAGTCTAGGGTAAAATATGCAACCTAGTTCTCTATAACCTTGGCTCTGATACCAATCTGTAACACCCCCAAAAATGTGTCGCAGCGGAAATATGTCAGGGAGCGTTACTTCATAATACAATAGCACAAGATACAAGAGAACGACCTCTAAATGTGTCGTTTGAAAAGTAATCTCGTTGATTTCTTTGAAATTGATATAACATTTGTCCCATAATTGCATCACAATGAAAAGCTTAAAAATAACCCAACGAGATTTGATCATTTGTATGTAAGTAGAAATCCATAAATGAAATCTTGTCAATTTTAGACTCCATTGCACATCAAGTAAGCCAAGCATCTAATTCACCTGAGAAAAACATGCTTAAAAGTGTCAACATTAAAGTTGGTGAGTTCATAGAGTTTTGTAAGTATAAATGTAAATGTTGGAATCCAAAGATTTATAAAGTATGTATGATTATTTCAATCCTTATAATAATCGCCAAAAATGTAAGAGTAAATGTAGAACCAAAAGAGTCTAGTGTTTATTGCTTCGCCGCAATATAATGAAAAGTGTTCAGAAATTAGTAATGTTCAATAAGTAGTATGGACAGTGAGATCGTTGATTTTCCAAAATGTATGGGTCTACTATAACAAATACAGTACCACATAAATAATATCTACTATTGCGCTAAGCTCATGACACTGAAGCCGAACAGTGATATGTATGGTGGGGGTAGGTGGGGGGGTTGAATTTAATGCACAAAATGTGCCCGTGTAGATGTTCAAACCCGTAACATCCAAATTGTTCCGACATGTATGCATTCGTGTTTCAGTACAGTCGAAACCCGAACAGGGATGTCAATCCCAAATAGATCTATTTATACACTCGCGCTTCCTCAACCGGTCCTCCGGTCAAGAAATTGACAGTTCATGATAATGGGCAATGGTGGGTTATGTTACTTAGGCACATGTAAACAGGAAGATGAAACCGAAAACACTGTTTCCAAATAAAATTAACTATGTATCGTAAATAGCTTTGAGAATTAAATCCATAATAGAAAAAGTGTGATATAAATCCAAGGTAAGTTGAGTTCGAAATGAGTAAGTAAACAATTTCGTAAACATGTATGCAAATGAGTATGTGACAAAGTATGAAACCAAGTTTGTAACGAATTGCAAAATCAAGTATGTAAACCAAGTGTGTAGAATAGTATGTAAAAGATATTGTAAACGAATATGTAAACGAATATGTAAACAAGTTGTATTGAGCATGTATTCTCCCCCGAGATTTGTAAAGTAAATGTAAAACAAGTGAAAGAGGGGCTATAAACTCACATCGATGACGAAGGACGATTGGCGGGAATGCGCACATTAAACGCCAGACAAAACGGAAACTGGAACGGCTCGACCAAGAAGTTGCAACTAATCTTAACGCCTAGTCCCACTAGCCTAAGATAATGTATTTGGGTTTCCCGATGAATGGTTACATCAACGCGACACGTTGATAAAAGATTTAGATTTAAAGTTGTAATAGTTTGGTGGTTGGTTAAATAAATAAATCAAAAGTAAACGCAAAGTGTGTAATATATTCCGTATATATTACATAATGAGAAATGACCAAGTATATAATCCATACCTTGAATTATATAACAAGATACACAACCAAAAGAATAACTCGAAGCGTATATAATACACGACATGTATTACAACCAACAGGTGTCAAGTAAAATAAAATGGTCCAATTATATAATACTTCCCAAGTATTATATAAGAAGATAATTTAAATAAAAAGAAACCAACTACTTCACACTGCCCAAATATCCCCAAATGGTTTATCAGGAAGTTCCTTTATAAAAATAAACGCACGTTTTAAGTTTGTGGATTAGATAAATGAAATTTCTAAAATCATAGTTTACGTTTGATTATCGGGTCTTCACTAATAAATATTTAAGGACATTTTTCAAGAATTTTTTTTATTAATCAGTAAAGTAGTTTTTTGTAAAAGGTTTTACTAGTGTGCTATTTATAAAAATCTTCGGTAGACCCCTTCCGTTTATTTAACGTTTTCCATATAACAAAAGTTAATCATTTACCCTGTAATTAACATCAAACCATGTTGTAAACCCAAACACATCCCCTTAACTGTTATTTATAAAAACAAAACGAACAATAATAAATAGAAGTATTTATTTTAACCAATAGCCACATTTAGATCCGGGTTTTTAATATATAAATTTATATATAAATTCTTTAATTTTTTATTATACCATTTATATACACCAAACACACCCTTATCATGAAGCGGCCAAACCAAACACCCTTATTGCTGTTACACAGTCCAACCAAACACACCTTACTCGGCTACTGAACCTATATCCAAACGCCCCAAATCTGCGTAAACCAAACACACCTAAATCCGCTACTACATCAACCAAACGCACCCTATTCGAATATAACAACTCCAAACGCACCCTTGACTGTTTTATGCTAAACCCCACCGCCTTGCTGTTTAAACCCTAACCCAAACATCCCTTGGCTGTTCGTAGCCATCCCAAACGCACCCTAATGTGCTTTTTAGCACAGCCAAACGCACCCTGCGGTGACAACAAACCAAACACACCCTAACTGATACAAGCCGAACCAAACACGCCTTTACGACTGTTATACTGCAATACAAACACCCTTAGCTGTTACTCCACGAAAACCAACGCACCCTTGTCTACTGCTTCAATAACTCCAACGCACCCTTGATGATGGAAATACAAACCACACGCACCCGAGTGGTGCGGCTGTCCCGAAGCCCCAAGCCGAACGCACTCTTCTTGGTGACAAACCAATAAAACGCACCCTATTTTATGAAAACCACACACCAGCCGCACCCTTATGATGGCCGCGGGTGGGCAGCGGCGTAGAGGTGGTGATGGCGTTGGTGGTCGTGGTGATGGTGGTTGGGGTCGGCTGTGGATATAGCAGCCGCGGTGGTGATGGTTCAAAGTGGTGATGACGACGACGTGGGGATGATGATGGTGTTGGTTGTGGTGTGACGGCCGAATGGAGGGGGAAAGGCACGTGGAGGCGAGTGATGTTTGGTATCCGGGGTAGATCGGTCACCGAGGATAACATTTGGTTTCGGCCGGAACGCTCGCCGGAAAACTTTTCCGGCGGCGGCGGCATGGTGGCCGGCGGGAAGGGTGGCCGGAATTTTGGAGAGGGAGAGAGTTATAATTGTGTGTGGGTATATTTGAGAGATGGAATGAAAAGATGAAAATAAGTTTTATATTTATATAAAACTTTTAAACTAAATGTAATATGTTTAATAGTTGAGGGTTTATTGTGTAACTTTTTAATAAAGTTTTTATAACTATCGGTTCGGGACTCGTTTTAGCGATTTAACGACGTATTTCAAATCTCGAAACTTGCGCCATTGTTTCCTAAAACATTTTTTTCCGATAAAAATGAAGTATTTATTGATATTATTTTCATAAAATATTTTTCATATCATTTATAAAGAATCGTTATATATTAGTGAACTGCGATATGAAATTCGAGGGACAAAACCCCAATTGTAACATTTTCTCATTGTTCTCCGTGTCATTGTACGACTATATTAATGATCACTATTTTATTTTAGTCCGATACGCGTTTACTTTTAATAATTACTTTTAAGCTAAACCGCGTAGACTAGAAATAACCAATAAATGTAAACGGTCACCAAATAAATTAAGGTTTTCATCAAACAAGTGAGGAATAATTATTTTAAGAATAATTATGTACTTTGCGTATTTTATTTTTATTGGTCACGTAAAAAGGTTACGTTTCGCGATAAAATACATTTGGACGCACCCCGGAAATACCTAGACATACCTAGACTCAAACCAATACCCACTTTGAAAGCCTAAACACAAAACTTAATCAAGTCTTGTGTTTATATCACTTGGAACCCGAAATTGGGCAAGTAAACTTGCAACAAATCGTCCCATGTGGATTTACTAACTAGCAAATCTCTATTCTTGATCTTGTTAGTACATGTACATACTCTAGGCAATTAAGTTATGTCCTAATGGTCCCCTAATGACCCTTGACACAATGGATATTAACCTCTTGCTCCTTTTACCCCCTTGATGTCGCGGTTAAACCTTACAAACACACAAACCCATAAGATTTTCCTAGCTAAACATGATCTTGTACCTCAACTACCTAATTAATACTTGTACCTAAGGTGGTTTAGCAAAAACCATGTGAGTTTAACTAAAACTCTTCAAAACCGCCCCCCTAACTCGGTTTGGTTTGGTTTATGCGACTAGGAAGGTTAACAAGGCTTAGTGCCTATAAATACACACTCCCTAACTCACATAATACATTTTCACAAACCCTTAAACTCTCTCAAAGCTAAACTCTCTTCATTTACTCTTTATTCCATTCGGCTTATCTCATAACCGAACCATACACGGCACAACTCATCCTAAGGTGACAAGGTACGTTCAAAATCGTATATAAGGGCGATAAGAGAAGCTTGCGAGTCTTGGAGCTTGGGATTTCACACGTTCGAGGTGCAAACAATTCGGGTTGTGCCTCATAATTCACGAATAAGACCCTAGGACCATTGTAAGTTACTCTATGTCCCCTACGTGGTCTTTCATATTCATTACCGTTAATCCATTTCTAGTTTTCACGTATAGTCGAGTTTAAAACTCAAAGGTTACGTGAAACATGCATGGTTCGACCCATGCATGGTTCACGCACCCTTCCTTGTCACAATGCAACCTTGGAGGTGCCATATACATTAACTTACACGTAAACTTTTATTGTAAACAAGCTAGGACGACTTAGGAATGTGTACGCGACCCTAAAAGATACGTGCATGTGAAACCCGACGTGTACACAAGTCAAATACTCGGCATATTATCGCTAGGGCTCTTCGAATAACCATATAAATGGCTAAGGGAGGTAACGGGCCTCAAAGGACCCGTAGCCAGTTACACAAGCCCACCGCGAGCCCAGCACAAGCCCGATGCAAGCTCATAAGCTACAATAAGCCTAAACGGCTTATTCATGTGCTTATAACACGCGCATAATGAGGCTGTAGTATGGTGACTAAGAATCTAATGGACCTTATGGGCATTCTTTCGTTAAGTCAACGGACCTTAACGGGCCTTCAAACCCACTACCGAGTCCACCATAATAGTCCCCCCACCCACCCCCCCGCCACACGCCACGAATAAGCTCTCACAGCTTATTCGCGAGCTTAAACCGCCTATAAGCCTTCAAAGAATCCTAGCAAACTCGTTGGACCCAAAAGATTTAAGACCGAATCATGAGAACCCTTACCGGGTTCTATCGAGCCCAATAGGCCCAACCGTGTGCTTATTAGCTTATCGGATAAGCTAAATAAGCACACCGACCTTCCAAGTGCTTATTAGACTTAAATATACCTAACGGACCCTAATGGACCCAACGAAACACTTTCAAACCTTACCGGGCCTAAACGGGCCCAAGACCGGCCCAATAGGGGTGCTTATTAGCTTATCGGCTTATTTGGAATAAGCTGAAAAGAAAACAGTGGGTTAGGCTTGATACAAGTTGGAAAAGCACTAGGAAAAGTCTAACAACCCTAAACATTCTATTCGGGTTAAGCTATTGGGCCCGCAAGCCCAATAAGCCCGAAATAAGCTTCAATAAGCTCGCCGAGCTTATTGTAAGCTTAACAGCCCCATAAGAGCTTATTAACTACTTTTGGACTTAATGAAACTAAAATAGATCGTTAGAAACCTAAACGGACCTTAACGGGCCCAATAAGGCCCGTTAAGCCGAAATAAGCTCGAAATAGCTTATTTATAAGCCGAAGTGACTTGGTTGGCTTATTTGGACTAAATAAGGCCAAATGCCACTTGTCGGGATTTATTTGGGTTGAAAATGCAATTTTTACAAGTCGGGGGACTAAAACCGTAATTTGCCGAAACTCAAGGGGTTAGTGTCGTCACTTTCAATTTTCAAATAACCCCAGGGACTATTCTTGTAATATTCTGAAACATAAAGGTTTAAGAGTAAACTATAAAAACCTAAACTATCCTTTTTAGAAACTTAAGGGACTAATTGTGTCATTTCCGAAACTAGAAGGTTTAAAATATAAATGTGTATATTTGTAAGCCTAGGGACTAAAAATGTAATAACTAGAAACTTAAGGGTGGTTTAGAGCCAAGGTGAAATAAATAAAACATTTATACGTCGGTCGAACGTTTAGATATTCGGACGTCGAACGATTTAATAACAAATTAATAAATAAAGTATATTTATTAATAATGATTTCACGTTTCTCGAGAACCATCGAAACTATAAATACAATGATCTTGTGTGTCACCACACAAGTGATAACGGTAATATAGATATAGAACTTAAAATGGATTTTAGTTTATACAATGAGTCCGTATAGTTAAATGTGTAAACTAAGACTTTGACCGTACTTACTTTAGGTTACTTAGCAGTTGTGATCACTACTACATGGATACTTGTTTATCATTCAGAGACCTTACCGAGCTAGGGTGAGTTCATAAGCCCCATGCTTTACAATTAAATTAAATGATTTACATCCTTGGGGTGAGAACATGCTTGTTTTACAAAACTGGACGCAAGTGTACATTTTATGCCTGATTACGTGTTTGTGCCTAATTACCATAACCATTTATGCCACGATCATGAACTGTTAATTGCATAGATTGGATGGAATTACATTGTGCGGGCCGCGAATGTTTTTGGATAGATTCTATTAGGGGATTGACAAGCCCCGTTCGGGCGATTAGCTTATCAATGGGAACTGAACGCCATACCATGTCGAATTTGGGATGTTGCAGGGGTAGCACATCATTCCACGGACACCAGTTTGGCAATTTATAATTTGCCATACATATACGTCGAGCCTCGGGTGTCATGATCTTAGGTGAAACGTAATTACTTTTTATGAGTCTGCATCTGTTGCTTGATCATAACACTTGAAAAACTTGCGTTCTCATACCATTGATTTACCATAAACCTATGAATTCACCAACTTTTATGTTGACGTTTTAAGCATGTATTTCAGGGTCAATAAGGCACGATGTGCGGATGATACATTGGGAGTCGAATAATAGAAGAGTCAACCTTAAGATTTGGGGTTCTTATTACACTTAGGGGACAATTGATATAAACCGAGATCTTTATCTTTTTGGTTGAACCATTTTGAAGCCAGAAGCATATGTAACAAACAAGTATTTATGTTAATCCAATGTACCTTTTTCAAACGACACGTTTAAGTAGTCGTTCTCTGATCTTGTGCTATTGACACACCCCTACAATGTAAAACGCCTTCGGATATCAACATTCCGCTGCCATACTCGATTGAGGGTGTTACACCAATTGCTCCTTCATCCAACATTTCTTTTTCTCCATCGTATAATTCAGGATAAAATTTACAGAAAAATTTCTTAACATTTTCTTCCCAAACGGTGATTTTTCCGTCTCCTTCGTTTATCCACCATTGTTTTGCCTCATCAGCTAGCGAGAGAGGAAATATTTTCATTTATAGTTGATAGGAATCCAAACCAAAAATGTAGATCGAATCAATCATTTTAAGTACCATAGTAATGTGGTTTATCACGTCTTCATCAATCCATCTGTGGTATGCATTCATTTGTAATTCCTCCAAAATTTTTTGATGAGTTCAATGTTAATATCATTACTGGTGATGGAAAGATGTGATCCAGTCTGAGCCTTTTCCATGTATTTTTCTGAAATTAGTTCTGTCATGACTTCTTATGGTTTCTTCTTCAGTCTAGGGGGGGGGGGGGGGGGGGGGGGGGGGGGGGGGGGGGGCGTGGGTGGGGGTTGGGGTAACACAAGCTCTGATAAGTACTTCCTGTAACACAGGTAAAAATATCAGCAGGATTTGCTCTGAAGAAAGATAGAAAAAAAATTAGCACGAAAATCAAATACAAAAACTCAGACTTTGTATTCTATTTCAAATAATCGATACCCGTATTCAATGGAAGTGAATACCGGTCCGAAATAATCAGTTTGATGAATGACGCTGTATTGACAGAAAAGTTGATACGCGAATCTAATGGAAGTGATACGCCGTATGAGTTTTTGAGCAAAACATGTATTAGAAAACCAATCTAAAATAAAACACACATATATACAAGCAAACAATTAAACTAACAAATATAAAAAAATATACAGAATATACAAGAATATACACTAAACTAATTAACACTACTCCTAATGGTTAGATCTAATGTTAAAAACCAAATCATAAAATAAAAATCAAGATTAAATTTTCACTCCCCGGCAACGGCGCCAAAACTTGATGTGTCGTTGTGTGGTGTTTATTTATGATATTTCAAGTTTTAAATTTATATTTTGCCGACTTAACCAAAAACAACACTTTAACGGGCAGTGTACCCGGTCGGTAGTAGATTCGTGGTAAGTAGGGTGTCGAACACTTGAAGCGAGGTTAAATCTCTTAATTTATTTACATTTTGGTTATCTAATCTAAGTTAATTCTAATCTAAGTCAAACATATGCTAATCCTATGTTAGTTCTAATCCTAATTCTAATAGGTAAAAGGAAGGCTCAGTCTGAGAAACTGGCACGGGTTTGGTTGGTGACTACAATCAATTCAAGACACTTTAAGTCACTCAAGCAAATTAATAAAGGATAAAAGAGCGGTCGAGCCTTATGATAGAAAACTGTATTAGCCATCATTAATCCGATTAGAAGTTGGTTTGTTTATTCAGTGCAATGATTACTTATCTCGAAGAGGCATATCATTCTTAAACTTAGGCAGGACTTCATCCTAAGACCTAGACACATTAATTCTGTCACAATTAAAGCATCTACATAAAGCATCCTTATTTGCTGATTATAATCTATCTTAGAGATTAAAGCAATAGTGATCTTGTTAAACCCTAGCTCATAGAGACTTTACCCACTTACTGCTTAATGGCAATTTATACACTAGTAGTCCACTTGTCCAACTATCCAATGGAATCAAAACATTACTTGTTGAATTATCTAGATTCACCTACTAGTCAACATATTCAATAAACCAAAGGCAGTTTCCGATAACTAGTTAAGCCAGAAGCGTATCCTTAGCACGATTTTAGAAGGACGATATTTGTGATCCTATGATTCTAGATGTATAAACTACTATATGGAAAGCTATCCCGGCATCTTAAAAGGATAACTATTGACATAGTTAGAAAATATATGAAATAGACAATTACAAATCATACAACATATCATAGTTAGCAATTTGTGACTATCAAGAACATTCTCAACAAAGTTGTTATTCTGTTAAATCATTATTCTTCTTAGTACTTGTGTTAAGATTCCGCATTAACATATTGTATTCAAGTCATTGTTTCTATATAGTCTGTTGTATTTATACATCCATGCTATCATCCTTTATAGGCTGCAAAGATCCATTCACCAATAAGGGAACCACACAAGTCAAAGAAACAACCGAATAATTTATAATTTGAGTTGATGAGTTTAAATTTGACAAAAATAATTTTTTTTATCTAGTTCGGTTGTCACTCGTTCGGTTCACTCGTTCGGTTTACTCGTTCGGTTCACTCGTTCGGTTCCAACTAAACAAACTCGTTCGGTTCACTAGTTCGGTTCACTAGTTCGGTTCACTAGTTCGGTTCACTAGTTCGGTTCACTCGTTCGGTTCACTCGTTCGGTTTACTCGTTCGGTTCACTCGTTCGGTTCACTCGTTCGGTTCCAACTAAACAAACTCGTTCGGTTCCAACTACTCCGAAACCCAAATTTTCAAAACTCAAAAAGACACATTTTTAAATGGTTTTTTGCAAAAAATCTTGTACAACTAGTGTTACTAACCCTATAGGAACAATAAAAATGAAAACTTTAAAGTTTTTAAGCCAAAAAAAATTTTGAATCAAAAATTTTGTTCTTTATAAAGATTTTGAACACAAATCACAAGACAAACACAAAAAAAAACTAAACACACCACTCCATGGCTCTTGATACCAATTGTAAAAACATGTAATCTTATGATTAAACCAAGAACAAGAGAGAGATGTAGGTTGTGATGTTAGAGAGAATGGATGGAAAATGGATAAAGTTTATTAAGTGGAAAATGGAGAATGGAAAAACCAACAACCAACAACCTCTCTAAAGCTAGGAGATGTCCTTATATACTACCTATTGTGGCCGGCCCATGGGTTTTAATGGGCTTCCCATGGGCCTTGGGCCGGGCTAGTTTACTTAACTAACGTTACACATACTACGAGCTAAGACTTAATACAACTTGGAAGTGACCGATACTTTTTGTGTTTCCAATAATATCTCAAGATTTTGCAAATCAAAATCCGGATTTAGTTACTGTATACCGGTGCTCTTTGTTTTGCAAGCCGGTGCCCTCTGTCAACAGCACCAGAAGAACCGGCGTACAGTAAAACTTTTGGCTATAAATACCAAGCCATTTTTCATGTTTTTATACACCTTTCTCATCTAATCTTCTCTCTAATCAACTGATCTCTCTCTCTCTAGCATCTCTTTCTAAATCTTGTGTAGGTAATTCACTTCAAGAAAGGAATTGCCAAATACGTGAAAGTTTCAAGCACGCCTCAAAAGTGTCTTGATCTTGATTCTTCTTACTTCATTCAAGAGATCATATTGCTGTGATTTATTGGTGTATTGTTAGTTGTACATCAAGTGTAGTTGTGTTATTATCGATTCTCATGTGTGAGAAATTCGGTGATCATCTTTGTAACCTATAGAAGTGTACCATCGTTGTAAAGGCTTCTCTGCCAAGTGAAAGGAGCTCGGTGACTAGTGTTTAACAAACTCCCGAGTAGGTGACTCGGGGAGTGGAGTAGGGCAAGGAAGGTGTCCTTGTAGCCAAACCATTATAAATACTTGTGTCCTGGTGAAATCTTTGTACACTCTATTTTCTCTTTACTTTTACATCTCTTACTTCTTAATTATCAAACATCAATATCTAGATCACTTCACTAAAAAGTTTCAAACAAAGTGTTTTACAAGTTTTAAAAGGCCAAAAATTTAGAAAACTATTCAACCCCCCCTTCTAGTTTTCCACAAAGACTTCACATGAAATTCCACTCCGGATACTTCTAAGTCTGCTATTACACATCACCAAACTATTCCTCTTTCACTTCACCTGAAAATGATACTCGAAAACGTCAACAATAATGTTGGTGAGCTCGTACGTTTGACCTTAAACCCAAAAGTTGTGCCAATATTTCAACAATGGACAATAGTGCTATATGACAATGAATATATGTAAACAACCTTAGCATCACCGCTAATCAATGACCATATGTCACTTACTCACCTAAAGGGCCTACCAGCTGGAGCACTAAAATTAGGGCAGGACCACACACAAACATGGGTAGGCGTACCCATCCGCTCCAAACAATCATACAACACATAATATTCACGTAGCAGTCATGAGCACATATCTTGTCCCAAAACCAAAACCATATTTCGCACAGATCAATTCAAAACATTTCAAAACATATTTGAGTATCATTTTCCCCCAACGGAAAAACAGTAAAAAGTAGGGCTACGAGAACTCACCTCAAGCAAGTCTTTAGCAACCAAATCTCAATCATACAAGCAAATGCAACGACGCCCGCACATGACCTAGTCCAGTTAATGTCCCAATTTAATCATCCAATTTCAAAACAATCTTCACGTTTGATGCATAGTGTTTAGACGCGTTGTACAATTACCCTTAACAATTTAGTGGTGTGATGGTTGACGACGTATTTCCACAAAAATATCAATCTCATTACTCGATAATACATACTTATACTATTTAGAGAAAATAGATAAGTAATATAAATAAATATTTATAATTAATAATTATAAATATATCTCGACAAGTTCATTCGGTAATCCTAGTCACCTCAGAATAATCATATTAGAGTTGAAAATGAAACGTTTACTCATAGTAAATATATTCGTGAAGTTTCGAGAAAAATTATATTTTTCGTCTTTTAGTGAATTTATTAAATAAATAAAATAATTAAATAATATTTTATTATTTAAAATCAAAAATCACGTTTTTAGGAAAATTGCTAAGAATAAACTTTTTACGAAATTTCGACATGAACCGTACGCTCATATAACGTTTTCCAAGGTTTCAAACCTTATTTTCAACACTTTTCATAAATTCGACACTTTTCGACAAAATTCCAAAAATCTCAAACTTTAACGTTTACTAAAACGTTTTTCCCAAATATCATTCAATATCACTTCTTAAATACATTTTCACTTTTAAAAGTCTCTCAAAACTCTCATAACTACTAAGTATCGCTTATTGGGCTTTAAAGCCCAACAAATGTTCATTAAGATATTTATAAGTCCAAAATACGATCCAAGTCCAAAACCAAGGTCCATTTACATATATAAGCATACACTAATAAGTAGAAAATAATTCGGACCACAATAAGCCCTCCCATTAAGCCACGGCTTAAATAGACTTATTGGGCCGTGAGCTCATAAGCTCCAAAATACGTATATTAAGCTTGAAAATAAGCTAATAAGCTACGTATCGCATTTGGTTACTACCGTAAGCCTCAAAATAGTCCACAAACATACGCCATAACACAAAATAGTCAAAATCACTTTCCTAGTGATTTTGGGAAATTTTCGTGGCATATAAGCCCAAAATAAGCAAAGAAATAGCTTAAAAATAAGCCCAAATAAGCTATAGAAGCTACTATAAAAAATAAGCTATCAAGCAATATATATTATTCATCCATCACGACCACAACATCAAAACTACAAAAACCCTCTATTTCCTTTTTATAACCACAAACCAAACACCACCTTTTTTTATTCGTTTCGCTTCTAAAAATTGATTTTCATAACGATCAACTTGTACAACTAACATTTATGCATCAAAATAAACCCAAAAGTACAAACGAAATTTAAATTTGAAAACTTACAAGAAAATCTTCAAAAATGTATATTTCGACACGAACCGGATAACCCAAACGTTGTTTAAATGAATACCCAAACACTCGTATCAACCCGGAATATCACGTTCTCGATCAAAGTTGGAAAATATATGGTGGATTGTTGTTGTTGGTGGCGGATGAACACAAGAGCACTCACACCTGTGTGTGTGTTTTTTTTTGTAAATAAAATGGATAATGAGAAGCTAGTGGAAGGAATATATTTGTACACCTTTAAGACACATTAGCTAAAATTAAGCCACCTTGTCCCCTTAACCACCCTATGATCGGCTATGGCATCCAAAGAGGCCTTGGGTCTTTCTTTTCGTGTCGGGATCACTTAAAAGCTCGTAAAGCTCAATAGTAAAATTTACCCCAAAGTTAATTAGCATTTTTATTCACCTTAAAAATACTTTTCCATTAACCTAGAGTATTCACACGACATATTTTCACTTTAAACCCTTTCAAAACTCATCTGGACATTAACGGACGTGTCAGACTCGTTTTTTAGCATTTCTCAAAATTCATGGGTCAAACCACCCGAAATACAAATAACACAATAATACCTTCCAAAAGGGATTATTAATCACAATAAACCATAAATCACCATAATCTCATGAAAATCATCACCGTCAACAGGGTACAAAATCTGAATAAACTAACAAAAGTCAAATAGTCAAAAGACTATAAATGAAATATTCAGAACACAAAAAGGGCAAAGGTTACATTCTACCCCCCTTAAAAGAATTTCGACCCTGAAATTCAACTACTAACATCACTAAACAAATGCGGGTAATTCAATTTCATCTGATCTTTACGCTCCCACGTGAATTCAGGGCCACGTTTCGAATTCCACTGAACCTTTATGATGGCAATCCTACTACGCTTCAACTTCTTAAACTCTCTTTCTAAAATTTCCACAAGCTTTTTTACAAAATTTAACTTAGCATCAACTCGAATCTCATCCAAACGCACTTGCAGTGTTGGATCAGCCAAACATTTCTTAAGGTTCGACACGTGGAACGTGTCATGAACACCATTAAACTCTTCAGGCAAATCTAACCGATAGGCCACAGGGCCTACCTTTTCAATAATCTCAAAAGGTCCAACAAATCTAGGTGCTAACTTCCCTTTTTTCCCAAAGCGCACCACACCTTTCCAAGGTGACACTTTGAGCAAGGCATAGTCACCTACACTAAACTCTAGAGGCTTCCTCCTCTTATCAACATAACTTTTCTGACGATCACGCGCAACCTTAAGTCTATCCTTAATCTGCGAGATCTTCTCAGTAGTCTCGTGCACTAACTCAGGTCCTATCAATTGACCTTCTCCAACCTCAGCCCACATAATTGGCGAACGACACTTTCTACCATACAATGCCTCAAACGGGTCACACCTCACACTAGAACGATAACTATTATTATAGGAAAACTCGACCAATGAAAGATGAACATCCCAACTTCCTTCGAAGTCTAGGACGCACGCTCTAAGCATGTCTTCCAAAGTTTGAATAGTATGCTCACTCTGACTATCGGTCTAAGGGTGATAAGCCGTACTCATGTCTAAACGAGTTCCTAATGCCTCTTGCATTGACTGCCAAAACCTTGATGTGAAACGACTATCACGATCCGATATAATCGATATTGGCACACCATGTCTAGAAACTATCTCATTCAAATACAATCTAGTCAATCTATCCATCTTATAATCCTCACGCATAGGTAGAAAATAAGCAGACTTAGTTAATCGGTCCACAATGACCCAGATTGTGTCATGCCTACTACTAGTCCTAGGCAACTTAGTTACAAAATCCATAGTTATCCCTTCCCATTTCCATACGGGAATCTCAGGTTGCTGGAGCAAGCCAGATGGCCTTTGATGCTCAGCTTTAACCTTCAAACAAGTCAAACACTTACTAACATACTCAGCTATATCCTTTTTCATTCCAGATCACCAATACCTATCTCTCAAATCATAATACATCTTATCAGCTCCTGGGTGTACAGAGAACTTCGACTTATAGGCTTCATCCATTATCAAGGTTCTCACCTCACCCTTCAAAGGTACGCATATTCAATCCAGGTAGTACAAAGTCCTATCACTTTTATGTTCTATCATCTCATCCAAACCTTTCTATAATCTTGCAAACTCATCTACAGCCTCCTTCTGAGCCGTTAGTATCCTATCCTTGATACTCGACTGAAGGATCATATTCATAGCTATAACTCTCTTTTAGGCTTTACTCTTTTCTTCCTACTTAGGGCATCAGCCACCACATTCGCCTTACCAGGATGGTAGCGAATTTCGTAGTCATAATAACTAAACAACTCTATCCAGCGATGTTGTCGCATATTCAACTCTTTCTGACTAAAGATTTGCTGAAGACTCTTATTATCCGTATAGATGACACTCTTTGTCCCATACAAATAATGTCTCTAGATCTTAAGTGAAAACACGACCGCACCCGACTCTAAATCATGGGTAGTATAATTCTTCTCATGAATTTTCAACTGCCTAGACGCATAGACTATCACCTTACCTCTTTGCATTAACACACAACCTAGTCTTATCTCGGACGCATCACAATATACCACAAAATCTTCTGGTCCATCGAGGAGAGCTAGAACAGGCGCATTACAAAACTTATCCTTCAAGGTTTAAAATGCCAATTCTTGTTCCTCACCCCAATCAAAAGTCTTACACTTCTGAGTCAAGATAGTATGAGACTTGGCTATTTTAAAAAAGTTCTCAATGAACCTACGGTAATATCCAGCCAATCCTAAGAACGAACGAACCTCAGTCGGAGTTCTAGGGGCTTTCTAATTCTTAACAGCTTTAATCTTACTAGGGTCTACATGAATCCCATTACCATTTATCACATGCCCAAGAAACTATACTTTTCTTAGCCAGAATTCACACTTAGAAAACTTAGCATACAGTTTCTCCTTTTTGAGCAGTCTTAAGACTAACCTTAAGTGTTCTACATGCTCCTCTTGAGTCTTAGAGTAGATTAAGATATCATCTATAAACACTATCACAAACTTATCAAGATAAGGCCTACAAACTCTATTCATCAAATCTATGAATACTGTTGGTGCGTTAGTCAAACCAAAAGGCATTACAGTGAACTCGAAATGTCCATAACGAGTTCTAAACGTAGTCTTTGGAATGTCATCCTCATGCACTCTCAGCTGATGGTATCCAGACCTAAGATCTATCTTCGAGAAAAACTGCGACCCTTTTAGTTGATCAAATAGATCATCAATTCTAGGAAGCGGATAACGATTCTTAACAGTCAATTTGTTCAACTCTCTATAATCAATGCACATCCTAAAAGAACCATCCTATTTCTTAACAAACAATATTGACGCTCCCCAAGGCTACGAACTTGGTCGAATGAAACCTTTTTCTTAGAGTTCCTTGAGTTGTCCCAACAACTCCTCCAATTCAGAAGGTGTCAAACGATAATGAGACTTTGCTACCGACATTGCTCTAGGGGTTAGCTCAATCCGGAACTCAATTTCCCGAATAGGCGGTAATCCAGATAGATCATCTAGGAATACCTCAGGAAAATCTCTAACCACAACAATTTCTTCTTGTTTCTTATCACCAGCCTTAGCACCCATCAAAAATCTCGCTTTCTCTTCTGGTCTCTCTCCTAATACTCTAAGCACCTTGCCATCTGGTAGTGGTATCCTCACTACCTTCTCATGGTAAATTATTTTAGCCTTATAATTGGACAACCAGTCCATACCTATAATCATATCAAAACCCCCATGCCCAAAAGGTATCAAATCGATGTTAAAGACATGACCCTCGATTTATAGTTTGCAACCCTTAATAACCATATCAATCTCTACTAGCTGCCCGCTAGCTATCTTAATCTCATATCTGAAACCTAAGTCGCTGGGCTCTAATCCTAACAGAGGTATGAAATTAGTGGAAACAAAACTATAATCGGCACCAAAGTCAAATAAGGTATCGTAAAAATTATTTTTCCAAATTAAACGTACCCTCATAATGTTCCGAATCCTGCAGGCATCCTCTGCTCACCAACATAAATGCCCTACCCCTAGCTGGTTACCCTAGTTTCCACACCCTGACCCCCGTATATTAGCAGCAACTTGTTTTTGGACGTTTTCTTTCGCCTTAGTTCCCTATTTATTCTAGGAACAAGCTGACCTTAATGTCGGTACTACCAAACTCATAACATGCCCTAACAGTTGGGTTTCTAGCATTGATAGGTTTCACATTCCTAGACACACCTCTACAATCCTTTTCCAAGTGACCCAGGCAATTACAGTTGAAGCATGTGCGACAAGGCCCTCCGGGTTCATGGTAGGAGTTGCAGATGGTACACTTAGGCCAAGTACCTGTATTCTCTCTTCCTACAGGGTTTACAGTAGTAGCAAAAGCCTTCCCAGTCCTAGTCCTCTTATTATCATTCTTACCACTCCTATCCTTGCTAGGTTCTTCCACATTTCCTCTTTTCTTAACCTTCTTAATTGATCTATTTCTAACAGCCTCATCGGTCAGTGCACCAGAAATCTGCACAGCCTTCTGTATAGTCTTTGGCTATGTTGCTGCCACTATCCTACGGATCTGTAGAGCAAGGCCATACATATACCTCTCAATCATCCTACTCTTTAGAGCTACTAAATGTGGAACTAACCTAGCCAACTCATGAAACCTATAAGTATACGCAGCATGGCCAGCCCCGACCATGAAGTGATTCCACAACTCAGTTTCCAACTTTTGCATTTCAAACAGGACAAAACTCTTGTATCATCATAAACTTAAAGTCATTCCATGACATACTAACAACAACTTCCTGGCTTAGCGTGCGGATCTTAGAGTTCCACCACATTAAAGCCTTACCCATAAATGAACTAGTAGTGTATTTCACTTTTTGGTCATTACTACAACCACTAATATCATGCACATACTCTATTTTCTCAATCCAACGAGTAAGAACTACAACACCTCCCTTACCATCATATTCCTTAGGGTTACAAGCTAAGAACTCCTTATATGAACAACCTTCCCGGTTCCCATTTACTATCACATTCTTAACATTCTCCTGAATATTCTCATTAACCACATTACCATTCTGATTTCCAACATTTCCTCGGTTACTAACCTGAGCTAGCATGGCGTAAGAGGATTCTCAATTGTTGGGCAATGATCGTCGAGAAGTCAGGTGCTCCCCCATTGGCTCCCTCTACATTCCCATTGACTCCCTCTACGCCTCTATTAGTTCCCAAACCCTGGTCATTTCCTTGACCATTCAAATCATTAACACGCTCATCATTACCTTCCCTAGGTCTTCTACCCCTTCCACCTTTACCAACCTGTACACCCGTTCCCCTTCCTAGTAATTTGGCAGCAGGCCGGCCAATACTTTGGGTCCTCATCCTTGGCGACATTATCCATACGAGGGAGAACATTGGAAACATTAGGTAAGCAGGAAGACTTGCATATATATAGAATATCTTACTATATATACAGATATACACATAATACTACCTTACGGTGTCAACATCGATTTATGTGAACGACATTACTAAGTATGAGCGAGTTGTAATATGCTTGACCACCGTACTTATATTCGCATCCTTTCCCAGTCATATTCAATATTGAGCTCACACATTTCAATGACTGACATAACTAAAGCACCAAACAGCGAACACGCAAAAGCAAACAAAAGTGGAACACATCGCACATAGATCCTATACGCAACTAAATGATGGATCTTAGGTTATAGTCTAGGCCAATCCACCTAGTTCTCTATAACCTTGGCTTTGATTACCAATCTGTCACACCCGATAATGGCGGAAACTCAGGAATGCAACATAATGATCAATCATAACACAAGATACAATATAGAGAAAACTACAATGCATAAACTTCAAGTGCTATGAAGACCATCAACCTCGAACAACCTCGAGTGATGTCCCAAATCGCTATCAAAATCCGCAATCTCTTACAGTTATTCATAAGCCCTCACAGGGGTTCAAAATCCAAACTTAAGCCAAACTTCTAAATACTAAACTAGACAAAACTAAACAAGCAAGACTTCACATGAAATTCCACTCAAGATACTTCTAAGTCTGCTATCACAATCACCAAACTATTCTTCTTTCACTTCACCTGAAAATGATACTCGAAAACGTCAACAATAATGTTGGTGAGCTCGTATTTTTGACCTATAAACCAAAAGCAGTGCCAATATCTCAAAAAAGAGAGACAATAGTTCTATATGATAGTATGAAAATATGCCAAACAGCCTAGAAATTACGCTAATCAATAACTATCTGTCATTACGCACCTAAAGGGGCCTACACTGGCGCACTAAAATTAGGCAGTACCACACACAACCTTTAAGGCGTACCCATCCGCTCCAATAATCACACAAATACTAGGTAGGCGTACCCATCCGATCCAATAATCTCACAAACACTGGGTAGGCGTACCTATCCGATCCAAACAATCATGCATCATATAATATTCACATAGCAGTCATAAGCAAGTAACTTGTCCCAAAACAAAACCACATTTCGCACAGTTCAATTCAAAACATTTCAAAACATATTTGAGTATCATTTTCCCCCAACGGGAAAATAGTAATAAGTGGGGCTATGAGAACTCACCTTAAGCAAGTCTTTAGCAACCAAATCTCAATCACACAAGCAAATGCAACGACGCCCGCACACGACCTAGTCCAGTTAATGTCCCAATTTAATCATTCATTCCCAAAATAATCTTCACGTTTAATGCATAAAGTTTAGACGCGTTGTACAATTACTCATAACAATTTAGTGGTGTGATGGTTGACGACATATCCCAACAGTCATATCAATCCCATTACTCAATAATACTTACTTATACTATTAACGAAAATAGATAAGTAATATACGTAAATATTTATAATTAATATATTATAAATATATCTTGGTAAGTCCATTCGGTAACCTTAGTCACCTCAAAAATAATCATAATATGGTTGAAATTGAAACGTTTACTCATAATAAACACATTAGAGAAGTTTCGAGAAAAAAATACATTTTTCTTCTTTTAGTAATTTATTAAATAAATAAAATAATTAAATAATATTTTAGTATTTAAAATCAAAAATCATTTTTTAGGAAAATTTCTAAGTATGAACTTTTTACGGAATTTCGACATGACCCGTACACTCATACAACGTTTTCCAAGGTTTCAAACCCTATTTTCAACACTTTTCACCAATTCGACACTTTTCGACAAAATTCCAAAATCTCAATCTTTAATATAACACCCCGTGTTTTAGGACAATGTACGACGTTGATAAGTCACTAATTATTTTTTTTCATTGTACGCATTTGTTTTTAATCGAAATCGTTAAGTTAAATCGCGTAAACTAAAATAACTTCACTGTAAACGGGCAATAAACATTTTAAATGTTTTACACAAGCAAAGTGTTTATATGATTATTATAGAGATAATTAATAACATGTTCAACTTATTTTTATTGCTACGTAAAAATGCTTACAGTTTACGCGATAAAACCGTTTCGGGCTTCCCGAAGCACCAAAACCTAACTACGCTTAAACGAATACCACGATTATACCCAAATACTCAAATGAATATATATAACAACAAAACATATGAGTATGTGGTCTAAATTCAAGTCTAAGGACCAAGTCTTACCTATGGTTTTGCAAGACTGCCCTAAATATCTAGATATTAACAAAATATCTAGGAACCAAGTCTTACTCCTTTGTAACACTTGCTACTTGAACTATGAACCTTCCTAGTAATCCCTAACAAGATATTTTTCACTAAATAATGCCTAAGCTAGCAAGTAACTACACACTGCTCTCATTTCCAAGTGTAAACAAATCAAAACTCTCTTTCACTCCTCATCATAACCCACTGCCAAAAAACACCTCCAAACCAAATCCATTGCTTGAATTCTATCAATATACAAGCATACACACATCATATCAAATGTATTGCTAAGAAGGGTTTCAAGAGTGGTTAACCATTTGCAAGGAAGGCAACAGAAAAGAAAGAAAGGTTTACATAGGAATAATTAGGGTATTCATTCTAATATTTCAAGCCAAAGTTTAAATCACAAGGGTGTGATTGGTTTTTCTTTTCTCTACCCATCCACCAAGGTTATAAACAAAAGCTTACTCTTTCAAAACAAAGATTATTATGGTGTGTTCATATGTTAAATTTAGCTAAATCACCATTAGGGTACTTTGAATATGTAAAATGAATATTTACTTATATCAATGTTTTGTACCACTAAATTACATTTCATATTGTGAGATAATATATTAAAAGGAATGTATAAGTGTTTTAACATATTGGTTAAGTATAAACATGTTTAAGTGCAAATTAGGGTTTCTAAAAGTCAACTTAAGAATTACAAGTGAAAATGGTAAAATAACATGTTAATCTTGTTATCTTGGACTCACATGAACAAAACATGACCTAATGGACCTAATACATGTAAGACATAAGATAATAAGGGTTCTAATGGGTTTGTAACAAAGTGGTAAAGCGGCAAAAGTCCTAACAACCAAGTTTTAACACATTTGGAAAAATAATATCTTAGGGCTGTTTGTAATTCGAAATTTACAATATGTTTTATATTTTATAAATACTACATGTCACAAGGATCGATGGTCATAAAGAACTCGAAAACCGATTAATAACGAAAGAGACAGATCTTAGGTTATAGTCTAGGCCAATCCACCTAGTTCTCTATAACCTTGGCTCTGATTACCAATCTATCACACCCCCATAATGGCAAAAAGTCGGGAATGCAACATAATGATCAATCATAACACAAGATACAAAATAGAGAAAACTACAATGCATAAACTTCAAGTGCTATAAAGACCATCAACCTCGAACAACCTCGAGTGATGTCCTAAATCGCAACTAAAATCCACAATCTCTTACATTTATTCAAATGCCCTCACAGGGGTCCATAATCCAAACTTAGTCTAAAACATTCAAATATTATAATCAAACAACAAGCAAGCAAGACTTCACATGAAAATCCACTCGGGATACTTCTAAGTCTGCTATCACAATTACTAATCTATTATTCTTTCACTTCACCTGAAAATGATACTTGAAAACGTCAACAATAATGTTGGTGAGCTCGTAGGTTTGACCTTAAACCCAAAAGCTGTGCCAATATTTCCACAGTGGACAATAGTGCTATATGACAGTGAATATATGCAAACAACCTTAGCATCACCGCTAATCAATAACCATATGTCACTTACGCACCTAAAGGGCCTACTAGCTGGAGCACTAAAATTAGGGCAGGACCACACACAAACCTAGGTAGGCGTACCCATCCGCTCCAATAATCACACAAATACTGGGTAGGCGTACCCATCCGCTCCAAACAATCATACAACATATAATATTCACATAGCAGTCATAAGTACATATCTTGCCCCAAAAACAAAACCACATTTCGCACAGTTCAATTCAAAACATTTTTAAACACATTTGAGTATCATTTTCCCCTAACGAAAAAACAGTAAAAAGTAGGGCTACGAGAACTCACCTCAAGCAAGTCTTTAGCAACCAAATCTCAATCACACAAGCAAATTCAACGACGCCCGCACACGACCTAGTCCAGTTAATGTCCCAATTTAATCATCCATTTCCAAAACAATCCTCACGTTTGATGTATAGAGGTTAGACGCGTTGTATAATTACTCATAAAAATTTAGTGGTGTGATGGTTGACGACATCTCCCAACAATCATATCAATCCCATTACCCGATAATACATACTTATACTATTTAGAGAAACAGATAAGTAATATAAATAAATATTTATAATTATTAATTATAAATATATCTCGACAAGTCTATTCGGTAACCTTAGTCACTTCAAAATAATCATAATACGGTTGAAAATGAAACGTTTACTCATAATAGACACATTAGAAAAGTTTTGAGAAAAATTACATTTTTGTCCTTTAGTGAATTTATTAAATAAATAAAATAATTAAATAATATTTTATTATTTAAAATCAAAAAATCATGTTTTTAAGAAAATTTCTAAGTATAAACTTTTTACGAAATTCGACATGACCCGTACGCTCATACAACGTTTTCCAAGGTTTCAAACCTTATTTTCAACACTTTTCATAAATTCGACACTTTTCGACAAAACTCTAAAATCTCAATCTTTAATGTTTACTAAAACGTTTTTCCCAAAATATCATTCAATATCACTTTGTAAATACATTTTCACTTTCAAAAGTCCGTCAAAACTCTCATAACGACTAAATATCGCTTATTGGGTTTTAAGGCCCAACAAGGGTCTATTAAGATATTTATAAGTCCAAAATACGATCCAAGTCCAAAATCAAAGTCCATTTACATACATAAGCTTATACCAATAAGTAGAAAATAATCCGGACCGCATTAATCCCTCCCATTAAGCCACAGCTTAAATAGACTTATTGGGCCGTGAGTCCATAAGCTCAAAATTACGTATATTAAGCTTAAACACAAGCTAACAAGCTACGTATCGCATTTGGTTATTACCATAAGCCTCAAAAATAGTCCACAACATACGCCATAACACAAAAATAACCAAAATCACTTTCCTAGTAAATTTGGAAAGTTTTCGTGGCATATAAGCCCAAAATAAGCCAAGAAATTGCTTAAAAATAAGCTCGGATAAGCTAGACAAGCTACTATCAAAAATAAGCATTCTAGCATCAAAAATTATTCAACCATCACGACCACAACATCAAAACTACAAAATCCCATTTTTTTCTTTTTTTACAACCCACGAACCAAACACCCTCTTTTATTCATTTCGTTTCCAAAAATCGATTTTCACGACGATCAACTTGTACAACTAACATCTATGCATCAAAATAAACCCAAAAAGACAAACGAAATTTAAATTTGAAAACTTACAAGAAAATTTTCAAAAATGTATATTTCAATACGAACCGGACAACCCAAACGTTGTTTAAATAAATACCCGAGCACTGGAATCAACCCAATATATCCCCAATCTTCATGATTTTTATCAAAATTTCAAAAATTATAAGAGTGTGTGTGTTGCCTAGTTCGGACGCCAAGAGGGAGAGGAAGAGATATTTTTTTTGATATGAAAATGAAATGAAGGAAACTGTCTAGTGATAAGCATTATAGATGTACAACCTTGGGACACATTAGCTAAAAGTTAGCCTCCTTGTCTCCTCTTGACTTCTTGACCGGCTAGAGCATCCTAGGGGTCTCGGGTCCTTCTTTTCATGTCAGGATCACTTAAATACTCGTAAAACTCAACCGTAAAATTCACCCCAAAGTTAATTAGCATTTTTATTCACCTTAAAAATACTTTTCCATTAACCTAGAGTATTTACACGACATATTTACACTTTACACCCTTCAAAACTCATTTGGACATTAACGGACGTGTCGGACTCGTTTTTCGGCATTTCTCAAAATTCACGGGTCAAACCACCCGGAATACAAATAACACAATAATACCTTCCAAAAGGGATTATTAATCACAATAAACCACAATTCATCACAATTCTCATAAAAATCATCACCGTCAACACGGTACAAAATCTGAATAAACTAACAAAAGTCAAATAGTCAAAGGACTATAAATGAAATATTCAGAACACAAAAAGGGCAAAGGTTACATTCTACCCCCTTAAAAGAATTTCGTCCCTGAAATTCAACTACTAACATCACTAAACAAATGCGGGTACTTCAATTTCATCTGATCTTCACGCTCCCACGTGAATTCAGGGCCACGTTTCGAATTCCACCGAACCTTTATGATGGCAATCCTACTACGCTTCAACTTCTTAAACTCTCTTTCTTTTGAAGTTTTTATTTTTGTTTTTATTTTGCATGAGGTCAAAGTCAAATAAGCAACATTTAGAAATTAAGAGACATGTGTAGGCATTTAGAATTTTAAACAAGCAAGCTATCAAATAGTTCTTTTTTATTTTTCTCATTTTAATGTACAAGATGCTATAATACAAGATTTTGAAAATTATAAACATAAGGAATAAATTCCACATTTTCAAATGGTCAATTTACAATCTATGAGTTTGGGGTTTTTGGTTTTGATGTTCTTTTCCTTTTGAAAAGCTGGTTCTGTTTGTGAAAGGGGCAAGAAGTGTGGCGTACTTTTGTAATTTGCAGAAAAACAGACGCACAATGGTTATGTGTAGCGCACTTTCATTTTTCTCATTTTAATGTACAAGATGCTATAATACAAGATTTTGAAAATTTTAGTTTGTAATATAATAATGACTAATTCAAGAATGAAATCAATCCCCGGCAGCGGCGCCAAAAACTTTGATGTGTTATAAAAGCTTTAAATTTATAATTCTAGTTTTATCCGATTTCCAACTAACACACGGGTAAAGTATAAACCCCCGTTTATAGTATAGGTTTAGGGTAAGACCAGGTTGTTCCACAGGATTGGTTATTCTTAGAAAGGGTCGATTATATTACAAAAAGGGTTATCTAATAGACTGTCACGGTCTAAAGATAATGATTCAAATTTAAGATATAAAATAATGTTTGCTTAGGGGATGAGAACAAATATAAATAAACTTTGATGGACAATGGGTTCAAGAATTAAAGTATAATCGATTAAAGAAACGAATGGTTTACTAAAATGATTGTGTATTGATTATAATCAAAAATCCTTTCGGCCTTTACTTCTGATTACAAAAATTCTTTAAGTTCGATTCATGTTTGGAAAATAAGAATATGTACTTTCTTAACCAAGTTCGTTAGACATGAGGTAAACGTTAAACCTTTTTATCCTCGGTTAATGATCATTTTATTAGCCAATCCTCACAAGGCTAAAATCTAGTTGTCAAAGACAAACAACTTGGAAATCAAACATATAGTCGGAGTCTTTCGACCTATATCCGGACTAGTATGATGATGAAATGATGATTAAGAGATCCGAGTGTAAAAACATCAAGTTCATATTAATAATTTCCAAATTCATTAATTTATCCAAGTTAGATCCATAGTTTCCTCATAATCCCCAAACAAACGTGTTAAACGACTCTATATTCATCAATTCAAAACACATAACAAGCATGATCAATTTAGAATTCATAATATAAAAGTAAAGAAACGTGTTTATACTAAATTTACTAGCAAATAGTGCACTGCTTACAAGAATCTTCCTTCGAACAGATATTATAACAACTTGTAAATTCAACTATAATGACTATAATAACTTCTTAGCACAACTTCTGAGATCAAATAGTATCTTCCTTCGATTATAACCCGGAATGTGATGAAGAACAAGGTGATTCTTCAACAATTCCGCTAGAACTTCTTCCTAACTATTCTAGATCTAAGATGAGATGAATTGAGATTGAGAAGTGTTGAATTGAATGCCTATAACCCTGAATTTCGAGCTCTATTTATATACAAACTTGAGACTTTAGTTGGGAAAAGTGGCAAGCCAAAGGTTGCATCAATAAATAATGATTTTTGAGTAACTATAGGAAAAGTTGTATCATTAAATTGCATTTATCCCGTAATGAAGTTCGCCGCACAATAAGAATTATGCGCAACACTTTAGCCTCGTTCATTAATTCTTTATTAGATTCTCTTCTAGATCCTTCTTATAACGACCGTTAGTGTATTTAACGGAATATCTTTGCACGTTTAGTTCTTTTCTTCATTCTTGGTCCTGAAACAATTATTGCACAACAAACAACCAAACTTTGCAATATTTCATGCGTTAACATATATATTTCATGTATTTTTGAGGGATATTTTATGTATATTTGGAGTGCTATCAGCAACATTTTATATGTAATTTAAGTTTTAATCGTCGTATCTTATATCTTATACCAAGGTCAGTTGCTCATTATTGGATACATTGATTTGATTTGATAAGTAGATGATTATTGATGTTTGCTCTCTTTTGACATTGTTATGTTTTTATAGTTATAGAATAATTTGTAACTATCTCTCCTTTTTCTTCTATTGTATTAGCTGAAATGTATTCAAAACTTAAATATGCATTTCTTAATGTCCGACGTATGTGGTCTGATGGGTCTGATCCGACAAGACACATACCAAAGGGTACAACTGAAGGGTACATCCGAATGATGTACACAACTTAAGTATAGCATCATTGACCGTTGGTCAACAATACTATACTTGGGGGGACATGTCGACGTATATGGTCTAATAGGCCTGATACGTCTAATGGACCAATGAATAACAGGGATACACGACATGTTAGTATCCAACATGTATATATGCTATGGGCTAATGGATTATAAAGGTATGCTACAGGTTATTATCTAGTAGGCATTACACACAGGTTTGACTATAAATAGAGGGGTCTCCCACTCATTCTAAAACTTCACTCACTCTCTCTCTCTCTACATAATTACTCTCTCTATATATACTCTCCCCTTACCTCACATATTAACATACAACACATAACAACATATATTTATGTAGAATCCTCTATCTACTAGATGCTAACTTGATCGTCGGAGGGTGGTTCTCGGGGCTTTAGCCTCGAGAATCCTTCTAACGGGTTCTCTCTTTATTGACAGCATCCATTTTAGGTTCGGGATGATGACACGTCGCTCACAAGAGTCATCAAGATTAACCCGACAGAAATATGCTTCGACACTTAAAATTTGAATTCTTTATGCATCTTTATCTTTTCATATATATACAACATAGATGTACGTAATTATTTACCCAAGTAATTAACAGTAGTGAGTTACTAATAAAGTGATTATAAATAATAACTTTGGTTCAGGTGGCAGTGCCTATAATTATCATTAATGACTACATGTTTTGCTTAAAAGTAGATGATCTTAATTTTATTTGTGGCTCATATGGTACAGTTAGTCATGCATAGCAATGCTTTTGTTGTTTTTCTCAAAACTCATTATGCTTTTGTTGTTGCTTTGATGTGATTGAATCTTTAGATATGATTAATGATTGTAATGTTGTGTCTTTGTAGGACAATGAAAATCAATATCAAATGACTAATACAAGCATGAAAGATGAAGCTTAAAGAGATCCGAATGCATAAGGAATAATGTTTTTAAGATTAAGGTATGTACTTTCAGATTTAAAAGTCAAAGTTTTTCTTAAGTTGGACGAGAAACGATTAAACATGTTGTTTGTTTTTTTTCCTACTTTGGCATTGTAATTGAGAGAATTTTTCTTTTAAAAATTCCCAGAGCTAATTGATTGTATGCTTCCTCTCAAGGTTTCAAAATTAGTTGGGTTGGGTTGAGTAACCGGTTAAAATGAAGGTTTCACCAAACACTTCTTATCTAAATTTACCAGTTATTATGTTTGTAGAAAGTAATTTAATAGCAATGAAAAAGTTTAGTTAATTTAATAAAAACACATTTTGAGTGACTTTTACATTAAAAGTTCTTCCATAGGCCATAGATCTTCCATAGATGCAAGCACATCTTAGTAATTTCTATTAGAGTTTGTTTGGTTAGATGTGAGGTTGAGATGAAACAAATACATGCAACACATATTTCAATATCACCTGCTACTGAATAAAACTTTAGGCATGCCATTCTTATTCATCTAAATTGGTGCTTGGGTAAGCTTATTTTTGGAGCTTACTTACCAGGGGTTTTTTTTGTTGATGTCAAGTCGTTAAATAGAGCTCATGTTTAATAGATGTTGTAACATCAAAACTTGATGGAATTGTTATTGATTTTGCAACATCTAAACTTGCATTACTTAAGATTAAGTTTGCAAACTTAAACCAACTGTTTTGTGATGTAGTCAAGATTTGATGTAATCATTTATATTAATTTGAGTAAAATGTTATTGTATAATTTCTATGTGTTTTGATTAGATAAATGTTACTTTGAAGGTCATATTAACTCTGACTCATGTAGCGATTGTGATGGAATATGCATCTTATGGGGAGCTTTTCGATAGAATTTGTAATGCAGCGCTCTTTAATGAGGATGAGATTATTCTCTTGAGCATTTGGTGTCAAATGTATAATATAGCCTAAAATGATAAAATATTGCGGTAGATAAGTCATTATAACACGATAACTTTAGAACATAAAACTTTATGGTGTTTGTGAGCAAATAGAAATACAAGTATTGCGAGTTTTCTGAGTCAAGGTTGTTCTTATTTTGGTTTCATACATGCTCAAAACTTCTTTCAACAACTTATATGACATGTCAGCTACTATCATTAAGAAAACAGTAACCTGCAAAAGTGTCTCCTAAAAATCACATGTGATATATTGCTCACCTTAATGCCATTTAAAGAATAGAGGCTTGCTAGATAATCAACATGAAAGATGTTTAGGATCATCACTATAGTCTTTATTATAGATTCATTTGCCTATGTATACAACAATTTATATTTGTAACTTGAGACTTGGGTCATTATTTTGTAAATGATAAATACCTTGCGAGAAGCATCGTTATGCTTAAGAGTCAACAAACATGTTCCCATAAGTGTGTAATCGGCTTAGAGTTTGAGGTTTTATTGTGATTAGTTTAGGATTTGTTTAAAGTTTTTAGGTGATTGCAATCGTGTGATTTTGAATTAGTTTGAATGATTAGATTTAGGATTTACTATCCATGCCTTGGTTTCAGAGAAGATTAGGTTTTATTTGAGGTTTGGTTTTAGTTTTTATTGTGACTAGGTTTAGATTTTATTTGAGGTTTTTGCAGATGATTGGAATAATGTGATTTTGATGTTGCGTATACAAGGATTCAATACGAGTAGATTTAGGTTTTATTGTTGATGTTCGGTTTCGGAGAAGAATGATTGTGTAATCGGCTTAGACATTAAGGTTTTTTTATTTTAGGATTCTGTAGGTGATTACAATGATGTGATTATTAATTAGTTTGTATTCTTAGATTTATATTTTATTTCCGATGTTCGGTTTCAGAGAAGAATGATTGTGTAATCGGCTTAGAGTTTAAGGTTATATTAGGATTAGTTTTAGGTTTTCTTTGAGGTTTTTGTAGGTGATTGCAATCGTATGATTTTAAATTAGTTTGAATTGTTAGATTAAGGTTTTACTATCCATGATTCTGTTCCGGAGAAGAATGATTGTGTACTCGGCTTAGAGTTAGGTTATATTCGAGGTTTATGCATCGGTAGTGATCTGATTGTGAATGAGAAGCGAACCTGCCCGTAGGGCGGGTTATGTAACTATATATATACACACATATATATATATATATATATATATATATATATATATATATATATTATCAGCCATGTCATCACTAATTAAAGCCATGTCATCACAATTAAAGCCATGTCACCACAATGCATACATTTTCATAAACTGTTTAAAAATTATGTCCTTGGAAGATTCGAACCTGGGTCTGCAAATTCACAAACAAGCACCTCAACCAATGAAGCAAGCCAGAAGTTGTGATAGACAATTCAAAACAATAATGTCATGCTTAAACAAATTCTCATATATCAATTAGTTTCAAAAATTCCTAAGTTGTAGCCATATTAAAAGCAAATTCAATAACAAACCCTAAATCTATCAAGAAGCATCCCTAATAGGAGCCGAAACATGGTATGAACAACAAGCCTCCTTTTCTCAAAACCCTAATGATGAACTGTGTTATAATTTTCAGATTGTGTAGGTATATGTTGTTTCTTTATTTTGCAGGTTGGTCATCTTCTTTGTTTTGTTTTAAAGATATACGTTTTTTTCTCGAAACTCTAATGAAACTGTGTTTTTTTTTGTATGCATATGTTTGTTTTGTTTGTAGATATTGTATATAAGATAAGCAACTTTATTATGGAAGTTGTGCAAGGATGCATAAAAAACATGGTATGAAACAACAAGCCTCCTTTTCTCAAAACCCTAATGATGAGCTTTGTTATCTTTTTCAGATTGTCTATGCATATGTTGGTTTGTTTTTTTGTAGGTTGGTCGTCTTCTTTGTTTATGTACTCTTTTATTGTTGTTTTCATAATAAGATTGCTCTTCCAGATGTCCATCTGACGTAGAAACCTCTTTTTTGACTGCAAGATTATAATATTAGTGCCCAAGATTTGGAAAAATATTTTAGTGGACCAGCTTTTCTTGCATAGGCTCGGATGAGAAACTTACACACGTGAGTGCATATTACTAATCAATCCTTTTTTGTGTGATGTTGAAGATTAGTACCCATTATTAACACACATGATGAGTAACTTTTTGCATGTGAATGTATTGATTAGGCTCAAGTGTTATATGTAGTGTTTTTTTGTAAGTAGCTTATGGAAATAGGTCAAAACAGTCAAAAGTTACCAAAAGTATATCTGTCATGTATTCTTAGAACAACATGAAACAATTTGATCATTCTAAAATAACATAATTTCTACAAGCATAGTTAACACATCAATGGTGTATAAAAACAATTCATAGTTTTAGGGGATTGTGAGCAGGGTCTATGAGATAAAAGATGGTTGTCCTGAAGCTTTGGCAAAGAAAGAAGCAAAGCTTGATAAACAAACAAGAAGTCACAAGGTACTTTTTTAGGATTATTGTTCAGTATACTAACATACATCTTTATTTTTTTGGTTTTTGGCATTGACAATAAAATATGGAATTATGACCCATTTGAGGTCTGCTCATGATTGCAACTTACGATATAAAAGAACTAACGTGTATTTCTCCTTCAATACCAGATTTGGATTTTATCAACCATGGATGCTGATGGAGCCACTGATGTTCTTGGAATTCGTTACGCCCCACCTGATCCGAACTTACCCGAACCAGGGAAGGGTTTAATTTATGGGAGTACATGAGCCATGTACTATTGAATCCTAAAACTAACGTCGCTCAGTATAAGAGGTAAGAATAATTCTACTGTTCATGTATCAACGTTCTTATTGTTAAATGTGTGTTGGTTTAATTAGTGAATATAAATAAATCATGAATTCATTAATGTGATCTATTGTTATTTGCTAGATTTAGTTAGGACTATTATATTTGAAGGGGAAAAGTATTGAAAGATCAGTTACACTCTTGATGTAGTGTACTTGAACCAGTCATGGCCTACGGTTACAGAAAGTGCTAAATATCTTATAAGGAAAATGCTTACCGCCCATGAAGTTCTTAGTAAGTAACATATCTAAAAGCTCTGGCTAATTGAACGAGCGTGATTGTGAAGAAAGCGAAACTTCTCAAATTAAAACTTTATTAAAGGCTATTTTTGCCTGTACATCACATTCAAATTTAAAACTTTATCAAATTTAAAGCTTTACATAGGAATTTATATAGCAGACAATGTATCACAGCTTATATGTTTTTCCCATCGTGATGAACGAGCATGATTGTGAAGAAAGACGAAACTTCTCAAATTTAAAACTTTATCAAAGGCTATTTTTGCCTGTACATCGCATTCAAATTTAAAACTTTATTTAATTTAGAACTTTACATAGGAATTTGTATAGCAGTCAATATATCACAACTTATATATTGTTTCCATCGTGATGAAAATTATAGCAGTCCATTTATTTTCGGTAGCAGTCAATATATCACAGTAATTATATAATTAATGTGATACAAAGGTTCTGAACATTAACATTATTTCTTACAGGAGGGAAAAGAGCCTCATTATAGGAACTGGATGATGTGGATTCTTTTTATAGAGATGTTGAAAAAGTTCGAAAGATCGAATATGGGAAAATGACCTTAGTAGCCTGAGAAAGCCAGTGAGAGGAAAATAGTATTCTATGATGCCAATGGGATATCATTTGCCCTACAAGGCATTGAAAAAATTATTTGCATTGCCAATCGCTTGAAGTTAAGAAATATATTTCATTGCAAAAGTTCATACACTTAAAAATGGAGTGCCTCAGAAGGCGCCTATTGTTGAGACTACTCGCGAGGAAAGGTATGATAAAAACTATCACTTGCAATTTTACCTTTATTGTTTAAATATATGGATGAATACAACTGTTAGTTGCCATAAGTCTGAATGTAAACGTGGCAAGCTGGAGGAAGAAAACCAAGAGTCGGTATTATCTGTTGATAAAATTAAATATTTGGCCGATAACAGAGAAGAAGATATTTGGAAGTTGGAGAAGTCGTTGGCTGAAAAAGAGTTTGTTATTCAGAAAATGGAAGGAAAAATTGGCAAGTTGGAGGAAGAAAAACTAAGAGTTGGTATTATAAAGATCTGGCTGATAAGAGGGAAGAATATATTGGGAATTTAGAAAATTCGTTGGCTAAGAATGAGTGTGCTATTGAGGAAATGGAATGTAAAATTGCAGGTTGGAAGAAGAAAACTGAAAGTTGGTGTATCTCTTAAGGAAACTAAAGAGTGGAATTCATCTTATGTCACAAAGCTTTAGGACAAGCTTACTATGCTAGAGCAGATTCATGAAGAATGTTCTCATCACAGTAAGGTCAGAGAAGGTAAATGGAGCTATAAGATGGAAAAGATGGTTGCAGACTTGAATTCTTTCACACTTGAGTTAGAGAGTAAAGAGGCTCATTCCAAGGACATTACAACTGAAGTGGATGACTTAAACTCTCTGGTGCTACAATTAATAATGGAGAAATAAGAGTCTGACATCATGATGGTGGTGATGAAATCTACACATTTGGAGGCTAGATTAAAAGTTTAATTGTGATTTCAAGGAAATGGAATGTGAGATTGTCAAGTTGGAGGAAGATAACCGTGAGTTAGTTTTATCTCTCAAGATGCATGAAGAATCTCAAGCGAGTAATTCTTCTTCATCGAAACACTACAGAACAAGCTTAAAAACGAGCTTAAAACATTTGAAGGTGAGATTCTCAAGTTGGAGGAAGAAAACCAAGAGTTGGTATTCTCTATCAAGTAGCATGAAGAATCTCAAGCCAGTTTTTCTTCTTCTATCGAAACTCTTTAGAACAAACTTAAAACATTAGAGCAGATTCATAGCGACTGTTCTGATCACAATAAACCAGGAGAAGCAGAATGGAACTTGACGTATGAAAAAATTGGTTGCAGACTTGAATTCTTGCACACTTAAGTTTGGAAATAAAGAGGCTCATTTAAAAAAGATTATAAAGGAGTTGGATGATTATAACTATCTGGTGTTACATTTAACTATGGACAAACATGAGTCTGAAATCATGGTGGTGGCCATGAAATTTACACTTGTAGAGGCTAAATCATTATAACATAATAAAAACACATGGTCAACTGATTTAATTTAATATATATCCAGGTTCTAGGATGCTTTTTGTTCTACATTTGATTGCAACTTTCTTCTACTGTATATGTTTATTTCTTATTTAGGAGCTAATAAGTGATGTTTTCTCAATGTATTTAGAGTCCTTTGAAATCTCTTGACAAGGATATAATTTAGGAATTCAAGCTAACAAAAATTAGCAAATTGTCCACATTAAAACTATAGAATATTATGGGTCCTTATGTGTATCAAAATTATAAATTTTTATGCAACTAAATATTAAATGTTTGTTGTGATGTCAAGCGAGGGAGATCTTTACAAATTTCATTTTTTTTGTTTCTTTTCTATCCAAAATCTGTATTTGTTTTTAACTGTTAGTTTTCTTCTCATTTGTGTGCAGACTATTTTTTAGAACAGTTTAGTGGAACATCGCATTGCTCTACCTCCTGATGCCATAGGAAAAGTAACATATGTTGCACGAGATGGTGAATACTCATTCCATGTATTTCTATCAAACTTATTTTGCCATCTTGACCACACTTTTAATATTATTCTCATGTTTGTATGCATATAAATAGGCATCTAACATCACTCTTTTTATGAGAGTTTAGCTTCATTGGTAAAGTTTATGTATTTTAAATGAAAAATAATAAAAGATTGAGGATTTAGGGATTAAACACTATCTAAACTGAATGAAATTATGGTTTTCTTAGTTTTTCACTTTTAAGAATAAGGTGTAAACCCTTTATATATAGTATAGATAAAGATTAGGGGAAAAAAGATGTTTTTATGCATTCTGTAAATTGTTAACTCAACAAGCCTAAAAGCTCCAATATTAATTTAAATATCTGCTACACCTCGACATAGGCGGAAACACGGGTATGCGGCGATGAATGATCAATCATAACACAAGATACACGATAGAGAAAACTAAAATGCATTAATGAAAGTGTCATGATGATCTTCAACCTCAAATACAAGTTTGAGTGAAGTCCCAACAAGAACACTTCAAATAGTCTCCACAAATACAACTAAATACCCACACATGGGTCCATACTAGTCTTAAAACAACAATCGTCAAAGTACTTTAAGTTTAACACAAATCTCAATGCCAAATTTATCAGAACGTAATCCATACATGATGCTCTTAAAGTCTGCTAAAACTTGTAACTCAGCTTCACTAATCATTCTCAACACCTGAAAATGATACTCGAAAAGATCAACAAAAATGTTGGTGAGCTCGTAGGTTTGATATAAAACCCATTCGTTGTGCCAATATTTTAAATAGTGGACAATTGTGCAAAATGACATTGAATACATGCAACATATTCAATTACCAACCGTAGCAACTCCATGCTATCTAAATCTCATCCATATGGACCATTGCCAAGCCATGTCCTCAACTCTCAATTCACATGCACCTAAAGCCTACTAGCTGGAGCTATATATAGGGCGGAAGATCACAAGTCCCACACAGAAGATCCACACAGAAAGTCCCACACATCATATTCTACCAAACTCATGTCATTCACATAGCAGTTATAGACACATAACATTGTCCTAAAAACAAATCAACTTTTGCACAGTATAGAAAATCAGTTCAAAACAGATTTGAGTATCATTTTCCCCAACAGGATCGATTTAAAAAGTGGGGCTACGAGAACTCACCTTAACAAGGTGACAGTAGCAAGATCAAACAAGCAAATGCAACGACGTCCGAACATGACCTAGTACAATTAATACCCCTTTTAGATATACGTTACAAAAGATGTTTTCTAGGTTGATGCATAGAGGTCAGATGCGTTGTACGGTTACCCTTAACGTTATTAGTGGTGTGATGGTTGATGACTTAACTTCAAGATAACATATTCCAATTCATACTTTCGTATAATATACTTATACTATTTAAGTAAAATAGTTAATTAATATAAGATAACTAAATAATAGACCTTAAAAATATACTTTGGTACATCCATTCGGTAACATTAGTTACCTTAATTAATTGTATAGCTTATAGAAAATTAAACGTTTATTTACATAAAACAACTTAGAAATGTTTCATATTTTCTTTTATAATATATATTTTTCGTCTTTTAGCCGACTTGAAGTGCAAAAATCATCCATGTGGTTTGTCAAAAAACCGTCTCACGTCCCTCGTTAAATAATTGTTCAAAACACATCCCTCCGTCAATGTTTTGAGACACGATACATCCCTTGGACTAACGGTGCAAATTTTTTTCTCGTTAATTATTAACGAGGGTCTAATTTTTAACGATGCAACTATATATGAGGGTATTGTTGTCTTTTTGCTGCCACGGGGATGATTTTTGCACTTCTCTCTTAAAAAACTTTTTTTTTGTTTTTTAATTTAAAAAAAAAAACTGTTTTAAATTTTTTTTCGTAAAAAATTAATTTTTTTATCTAAATTTTTAAATAAAATCGCACTTTACAAAAATTTATTTGTTAAAAAAAAATTAGTTTGTTTTGTTTTTAAAAAATTATTACAAACTTTAAAAAAATTGTACTTTTACAATCTTAGTTTTGAAAAAAAAAAGTAAAAATTTTGTATTTTTTAATATCTTAGTATTTAAAAACGTACAAAAAAGAGTTTAATAGTTATGTAAAAAAAGTAGCGAAATTTAAAAATTAAATTAAAGTGGGTAGTTTTGTTTATATATTGTAAAAAGTTTTGTAAAAATTTTAAAAAAAAAGTTTTAAAACTACGATTTTGGTTCGATTATTTTTTAAAAAATTTAAAAATTTTGAACTTTTTTTACAGAACTTTTTTAAAATTTTTTGTACATTTTAAAAAATACGAAAAAGATTTAAATCTTTTTCAAAAAAATTATATTTTTAAAAGTACGAATTTTTTTTTTAAAGTTTTTAAAATGTACAATTTTTTTAAAAAAAGTTTTCTAAACAAAGTCCGAAATTTAAAAAAAAAATTAAAAATAATCGAACCGGAATCATACTTTTAAAAACTTTTTAAAAAAAATTTTTACAAAACTTTTTATTATTTTTTAAAAACTTCGCACTTTTTAAAATTTTTTTAAATATTTTGTAAAAATTATTAAAATTTGTTACGAATAATAATGTAAAAAAGTTTTTTTTTAATTAAAAAACAAACAAAAACTTTTTCTAAGAAAGAAGTGCAAAAATCATCCATGTGGCCGCAAAAAGACAACAATACCTTCCTATATAGTTGCACCGTTAAAAATTAGATGCTCGTTAATACTTAACGGAAACAAATTTGCACCGTTAGTCCAAGGGATGTATCGTGTCCCAAAACATTGACGGAGGGATGTGTTTTGAACAATTATTTAACGATGGACGTGAGACGGTTTTTTGACAAACCACAGGGATGATTTTTGCACTTCTCTCTAATATTTTATTATTTGTTGTGAAAATAAGCTTTGAGTAAAAATCTAAGTATAGGATTTTTATAAAATTTTGACATGACCCGTTCGTTTATACAACGTTTTCTAAGGTTTTAAACCTTAATTTCCAACACTTTTCCTCCATTCCACCATTTACCAACAAAATACCAAATTCATATCTCACAACGTTTACCAAAATATACTTCCCAAAATGACTTTCAACATCATTACATAGGTATGTTTCACTTTCCAAAAGTCCGTCAAAACCCATAAAACGACTTGCTTTCTCTTATTGGGCCTTAAGGCCCATTAGAAGTCCATTAAGTTATTCGTAAGTACAAAATACGATTTAGGACCAATACTAAAGCCCATTAGTAAATATAAGCCCAAACGATAGTTACCAAAATAATCCAAACCACAATAAGTTTACAATAAGCCATGGCTTATTGGGCTTATTAGGACGTGGACCTTATAAGCTCCCAAACAAATATATTAAGCTTTTAAATAAGCCAATAAGCTACGTAGTACATTTAGTTATTACCATATGCTATCAAAATAGTCCACAAAATACGACATAAGAGGTAAGTAACCAAATAGCTATTCTATTGTCTTTGTGGTTTTCGAACCAACATAAGCCCAAAATAAGTTCAATAGTGCTTATAAATAAGCCAAATAAGCTACTAACCAAAATAAGCTAAATAGCAAATAAATGTTTTTCAACCATCACAACCACGACATAAAATAACAAACCCTTGTTCTCTTTTTATTTGTGTTCGAACCACACACACACCCTTTATTAGTTTTCGTAAATTTTTCGTGTTCAATTTTTAGCAAACGCACCGTACAACTAGCTTCTATGCATCATTAGACATTCAAAAGTACAAGTTAAATAAAAATTTAGAAGACTTACAAAGAGGGTTTTTGAAAGCGAGTTAGGACATGATCCGACAACCCAAACGTTGTTTAAATGATAACCCGAATACTAGAATCAACCCACTATTCCTAAATCTTCATGTTCTTGATCAAGTTGCAAAAATTTTAAGTGTGTGTTTTAGGGTCGGACGAACCAAAACAAGAGAGAAAGAGAGAAAAGGTTTTGAGATCAAAATGAGAAAATGCATGTTGTATGTGTGTTGGCTTATGATATATGCTTACAATAGTACATGGGGACCAAAAGACAAAAAAGGAACCCTACATGTCTCCTAGTGGGTTCGAACTGGTCAAGGGTATCCAAGGGCTCGGGATGCTTGCGTTTTGCGTCGGGTTCACTTAAGACTTAAGTTTCGCCAATTTAAAATGTTACCCAAAGTTTCTAAGTATTTTTAATGGACTTAAAAATATTTTTCCAAGAATCTTGATTATTTACACGACATATTTCACAGTTAAAATGCCTTACATTCAATTTGAACATTAATAGACGTGTCGGTACTTGTTTTTGGCATTTCAAGCTATTTACGAGACGAACCTCCCAGAACATAATCAACATAGATAAAATCTTCTAAAAAGGATTAACACAAGTAACATAAACACAAAATACTCACAATCACATTGATTCACCACCGTCAACACGGTACTTGCTCTAACAAAACCGACAAAAGTCAAATAGTCAAAGGACTAAATTAGAACATTCAAAATCTCAGAAAAGGGCAAGGGTTACATTTTACCCACCTTAAAAAGAATTTCAACCCCGAAATTCATCTAGTGCTAGAACTAAATAGATGCGGATACTTAAGTTTCATTTAATCTTCACGCTCCCACGTGAATTCAGGTCCATGTTTCGAATTCCACCGAACCTTGACGATGGCAATTCTACTCCGCTTAAGCTTCTTGAACTCTCGCTCTAAATTTTCCACAGGCTCTTCCATAAATTTTAACTTAGCATCAACTTGGATCTCATCCAAAGACACTTGTTGTGTTGGGTCAGCCAAACATTTCTTAGGATTCGACACGTGGAACGTGTCATGAACACCATTGAGCTCTTCAGGTAATCTAAGCCTATAGGCCACTGGACCGATCCTCTTAGTGATCTTAAATGGCCTAACGAACCTAGGTGTTAATTTCCCCTTCTTCCCAAAGCGTACCACACCTTTCCAAGGCGACACTTTAAGCAAAACATGATCACCTACACTGAACGGTAAAGGTTTCCTCCTTTTATCGGCATAGCTTTTCTGACGATCATGCACAGCCTTAAGTCTATCCTTAATCTGCAAGATCTTCTCAGCGGTTTCTTGCACTAACTCAGTCCCTATCAAATGCCCTTCTCTAACTTCTGCCTACATAATCGGTGAGCAACACTTCCTACCATACAAGGCTTCAAACGGTGCACACTTCACACTAAAATGATAACTTGTTATATAAGAACTCTACCAATGGAAGATGAACGTCCCAACTTCCCCTAAAGTCAAGGACGCATGCTCTAAGCATGTCTTCCAAAGTCTGGATAGTACGCTCACTCTAACTGTCGGTCTGAGGGTGGTAAGCCGTACTCATGTCTAACCTCGTTCTTAATGCCTCTTGCATTGTTTTCTGGAACCTTGATGTAAAACGACTATCACAGTCAGATATGATTGAGATCGACACACCATGCCTGGAAAAGATCTCATTCAGATAGAGTCTATCTAACCTATCCATCTTATAGTCCTCACAGATAGGTAGAAAATGAGGAGACTTAGTCAATCGGTCCACAATGACCCAGATTATGTCATGCCCACTACTAGTCCTTGGTAGCTTCGTAACAAAGTCTATTTTTATTCTCTCCTATTTCCACTTAGGGATTGCAGGTTGCTGCAGTAAGCCAGACGGCCTCTGATGTTTAGCCTTAACCTTCAAACAAGTCAAACACCTACTAACATACACAACTATATCATTCTTCATTCCCGGCCACCAATACCTATCCCTAAGATCATAATACATCTTATCAGCTCTTGGGTGTATAGAGTACTTCAACTTATGGGCTTCATCCATTATCAGGGTTCTCACATCACCCTTCAAAGGGACCCATATTCGATCCAGGTAATACAATGCTTCATTACTCCTACGTTTTATCAGTTCATCTAGTCCTCTTTGCTATCCTGCAGACTCATCAGGTGCCTCTTCCTGAGCCGTTAGTATCTTATCCTTGATACTCGACTAAAGGGTCATGTTCATGGCTCTAGTCCTCCTAGGTTTGATCATCTCCTTCCTACTTGTTGCATCAGCTACTACATTCGCCTTACCAAGATGGTAGCGAATTTCACTGTCATAGTCACTAAAAAGCTCTATCCAGCAACGCTGACGCATGTTTAATTCCTTTTGGTTAAAGATGTGCTAAAGACTCTTATGGTCAGTATAGATAATACTTTTTGTCCCATACAAGTAGTGTCTCCAGATCTTGAGAGCAAACACAACCGCGCCCAATTCCAAATCATGGGTGGTGTAGTTTTTCTCATGGATTTTCAACTGCCTAGATGCATATGCTATTACCTTACCTCTTTGCATCAATACACAACCTAATCCTAAGCCTGATGCATCACAGTACACTACAAAATCTTTTGGTCTATCGGAGAGAGCTAGAACGGGTGCATTACACAACTTATCCTTTAAAGTTTGAAATGCTTTTTCCTGTTCCTCACCCTAATCAAAGGACTTACTTTTATGTGTCAAGATGGTAAGTGACTTAGCTATCTTAGAAAAGTTATTAATGAATCGCTGATAATTCCCAGCCAAGCCTAGAAATGAACAAACTTCAGACGGAGTTCTAGGGGCTTCCCAATTCTTAACAGCTTCAATCTTACTAGGGTCTACATGAATCCCATCACCATTGATCGCATGCCCAAGAAACTGTACTTCTTGCAACCAGAATTCACACTTTGAAAACTTAGCATACGGTTTCTCCTTCTTGAGTAGTTCTAAAACTAACCCTCGATGCATTTCATGCTCCTCCCGGGTTCTAGAGTAAATCAAGATATCATCAATGAACATTATCATAAACTTGTCTAGATAAGGTCCACACACTCGGTTCATCAGGTCCATAAATACCGCTGGTGTGTTAGTCAGACCAAAGGGCATTACTGTAAACTCGAAATGTCCATAATGAGTTCTAAACGCAGTCATTGGAATGTCATGCTCATGCACTCTCAGATGGTGGTATCCTGACCTAAGATCTATCTTAGAGAAGTATTTTGATCCTTGAAGTTGATCGAACAGGTCGTCTATCCTAGGGAGTGGATAACGATTCTTAATGGTCAACTTGTTCAACTCTCTATAATAAATACACATTATGAAGGATCCATCCTTCTTCTTAACAAATAATATCGGTGCTCCCAAAGGCGACGAACTTGGTCGAATGAAACCCTTGTCTAGGAGTTTTTTGAGTTGACCTGACAACTCCTCCATTTCAGAAGGTGCCAATCGATAGGGAGATTTCTCGACCGGTATTGCTCTAAGGATTAGATCAATACGAAATTCAATTTCTCAAATAGGTGGTAATCCTGATAGGTCATCCGGAATTACCTCGGGTAAGTCTCTAACCACAACAATCTCTTCTTATTTTTGTTCCTTGGCCTTAGCACTCATTAGATGTCTCAATTTCTCTTCTGGTCTTTCTCCTATAACTCTAAGTACTTGGCCGTCTTGTAAGGGTATTCTAACTACCTTCTCGTGACAAATTATTTCAGCCTTATGGTTGGACAACCAATCCATTCCTATGATCACATCGAAACTCTCGCTTCTAAACGATATCAAATTAATATCAAACATGTAACCTTCTATTTCTAGTTTGCAACCCTTAATAACTTTATCAATCTCTACTAGTTGCCCGCTAGGTATCTCAATCTCATAACTGAATCCTAATTCACTAGGCTCTATGCCTGACAGATGTATGAAAGTAGTGGAAACAAAACTATAGTCGGCACCATAATCGAATAGAGTTGTAGCATAGTGATCGTTTAAAGTGAACATACCCATCATGATGTTCGGGTCCTGGCGAGCCTCCTTTGCTCCCAGCATAAATGCCCTTCTACATGCCTGGTCATCGTTGTTCCCACGACCTTGTCCCCCATTATTAGCAACAACTTAGTTTGGACTGTTTCCCCCTGGCCTTTGTGCTTGGTTCAACCTAGGACATGCTGCCTAAAAATGATCGATTTCTCTACACTCATAACATGCTCCAGGAGCAGCAGTTAGGTTTCTAGCATTTACCGGGTTCACCATCCTAGAAACCACTCTATAGTCCTTTGCTATATGTCTAGGGCGGCTACAGTTAAAGCAAGCCCGACAAGGCATCTTAGGTTGGTGGTGTAGGTTATAGCTTTTACACTTAGGTATTGTGCCATTGTACTCTCTTCTTATTGGGTTAGTGGTTGTAGCAAAAGCATTCCTAGTCCTAGTCATCTTGTTCTTATCTCTCACATTCCTATCTCTATTAGGCTCTCCACCATTCCCTCTCTTCTCAGGGTTCTTCTTCAGTGACCCATTCCTAACGGCCTCATCTGTCAATGTTCCAGCCTTCTGTATAGCCCTATGAATTATTTCCGGCTCCGTTGCTGCCACCATCCCTCGGATTTGTGGAGAAAGGCCATAAATGTACCTCTTAATCCTTTTGTTTTCAGGGGTAACTAAGTGAGAAACTAACCTAGACAACTCATTAAACCTATCAGTATACGTAGCATGGCCAACCCCGACCATGGCGTGGTTCCAAAACTTAGTTTCTAGTTTCTGTATCTCATTGACCAGGCAAAATTCCTCTCTTGTCAAATCCTTAAAGTCTTCCCATGACATCCCAACAATGGCCTCTTTGCTTCGTGTGTGGATCAAAGAGATCCACCACGTAAGAGCCTTACCGACAAATGAACCAGCAGTGTACTTTACCTTTTGGTTTTCCTCACACCCACTCATATTCGGAACTAACTCCATCTTCTATATCCAACGGGTATAGACTATAGCACCTCCCTTCCCGTCATACTCTTTTAGGTTACAAGCTAAGAACTCATTATAGGTACAACCCCTTCGGTTGTTGTTCACAATGACATTCCTATCATCGCCCTGGATGTTGTCAATGATGGCCTCGCCATTTTGATTTCTAGGGTTCCCCTAATTGCTGCCTTGGTTGCCTACTTGAGCTAAGATAGTAGGAAGTAAGTTTTGCAGCTGCTATGCAATGATAGTGGAGAAGTCGGGGACTCTGTCAACACCATCATTCACCTCACTACCTTGACCACCTACTAGGCCACCTTGACCATCAATCCTACCATTACCCTGATCACCAGATCGACCTCTAGTTCTACCACCTCCTCTACCAGTCCGTCTACGGTCCTTCCTCCTCGTGGTGCGGCAGTTGCACGGCCAGCACTTCGTGTCGTCATCCTTGGCAGCATTATAAAGAGGGAGGACATTGGTAATGTTAGGTAGGCGGGAAGGTTAATATGTAGGATAACTTAATATACTATAATACGTATAATACTGTCCTAAGGTGTCAACACCAATTTGTGTGAACGATATTACCAAATACGCGTGGGTTATAATACATTTATAACTATGTTGGACACCGTACTTATACCCGCATCCTTTCCCAGTTGTAACCAATATTAAGCTTACACATTTCAATGATTGACTTTTCTAATACGATATACTATAGAAGCAAGTATTGAGCTCACCCATTTCAATGATTGACTTTTCTAATACGGGTATAAACTATAGCACCTCCCTTTCCAGTTGTAACCATAGAAGCAAGTATAAGCGGAACACGGTGCACATAGATTCTATAATGCAATTATATGAAGGTTCTTAGGTTATAGTCTAGGCCAAACCACCTAGTTCTCTATAACCTTGGCTATGAACCAATCTGTCACACCCTAACATAGGCGAAAACACGAGTATGCGACGATGAATGATCAAGCATAACACAAGGTACACGATAGAGAAAACTAAAATGCATTAATGAAAGTGTCATGATGATCTTCATCCTCAAATACAGGTTTGAGTAAAGTCCCAACAAGAACACTTCAAATGGTATCCACAAATACAACTAAATACCCACGCAGGGGTCCATACTAGACTTAAAACAGTAATCCTCAAAACACTTTATGTTTAACGTAACTCTCAATGCCAAATTTCTCATAACGCAATCCATACAGGATGCTCTTAAAGTCTGATAAAACTTGCAACTAAGCTTCACTGATCATTCTCAACACCTAAAAATGATACTCGAAAAGGTCAACAAAAATGTTGGTGAGCTCGTAGGTTTTATAGAAAACCCAGTCGTTGTGCCAATATTTTAAGTAGTAGACAATTGTGCAATATAACAGTGAATACATGAAACATATTCAATTACCAACCATAGCAACTCTATGTTATCTAAATCTCATCCATATGGACCATTGCCACGCAATGTCCTCAACTCTCAATTCATACGCACCTAAAGCCTACCAGCTGAAGCTATATATATGGCGGAAGATCACAAGTCCCACATAGAAGATCCACACAGAAAGTCCCACACAGCATATTCTACCAAAACTCATTTCATTCACATAGCAGTCATAGGCACATAACATTGTCTCAAAAATAAATCAACTTTTTCACAGAACAGAAAATCAGTTCAAAACAGATTTGAGTATCATTTTCCCCCAATGGAAAAGATTTAAAAAGTGGGGCTACGAGAACTCACCCCAACAAGGTGACAGTAGCAAGATCAAACAAGCAAATGCAACGACGTCCGAACACGACCTAGTCCAATTAATGCCCCTTTCAGATATACGTTTCAAAAGATGTTTTCTAGGTTGATGCATAGAGGTCAGATGCGTTGTACGGTTATCCTTAACGTTATTAGTGGTGTGATAGTTGATGACTTAGCTTCAAGATAACATACTCCAATTCATACTTTCGTATAATATACTTATACTATTTAAGTAAAATAGTTAAGTAATATAAGATAACTAAATAACAGACCTTAAAAATATACTTCGGTACATCCATTCGGTAACCTTAGTTACCTTAATTAATTTTATATCTTATAGGAAATTAAACGTTTATTTACATAAAACAACTTAGAAATGTTTCATATTTATTTTTATAATATATATTTTTGGTCTTTTAGTCGACTTATTAAAATAATAATATTTTATTATTTGTCGTGAAAATAAGCTTTGAGTAAAAATCTAAGTATAGGATTTTTATAAAATTTTAACATGAACCGTTCGTTTATACAACATTTTCCAAGGTTTTAAACCTTAATTTCAAACACTTTTCCTCCATTCCATCATTTACCGACAAAATAGCAAATTCATATCTCGTAACGTTTACTAAAATGTATTTCCCAAAACGGCTTTCAACATCATTACATAGGTATGTTTCACTTTCCAAAAGTCCGTCAAAACCCATAAAAGGACTTGTTTTCTCTTATTGGGCCTTAAGGCTCATTAGAAGTCTATTAAGTTATTCATAAGTATAAAATACGATTTAGGCCCAATACTAAAGCCCATTAGTAAATATAATCCTACGATAGTTACCAAAATAATCTGAACCACAATAAGTTTACAATAAGCCACGACTTATTGGGCTTATTGGGTCGTGGGCCTTATAAGCTCCCAAACAAATATATTAAGCTTTTAAATAAGCTAATAAGCTACGTAGTACATTTGGTTATTACCATAAGCTATCAAAAGAGCCCATAAAAATACGACATAAGAGGTAAGTAACCAAAATAGCTATTCTATTGTCCTTGTGGTTTTCGAACCAACATAAGCCCAAAATAAGTTCAATAGTGCTTATAAATAAGCCAAATAAGCTACCAACCAAAATAAGCTAAATAGCAAATAAATGTTTTTCAACCATCACAACCACGTCATAAAATAACAAACCCTTTTTCTCTTTTTATTTGTGTTCGAACCATATACGCACCCTTTATTAGTTTCTGTAAATTTTTCGTGTTCAATTTTTAGAAAACGCATCATACAACTAGCTTTTATGCATCATTAGACATTCAAAAGTACAAGCTAAATAAAAATTTAGAAGACTTACAAAGTGGGTTTTTGAAAGCGAGTTAGGACACGATCCGACAACCTAAACGTTTTTTAAATGATAACCCAAATACTAGAATCAACCCACTATTCTTAAATCTTCATGTTCTTGATCAAGTTGCAAAAGTTTTAAGTGTGTGTGTTAGGGTCGGACGAACCAAAACAAGAAAGAAAGAGAGAAAAGGTTTTGAGATCAAAATGAGAAAATGCATGTTGTGTGTATGTTGGCTTATGATATGAGCTTACAATAGTACATGGGGACCAAAAAACAAAAAAGGAACCCTACATGTCTCCTAGTGGGTTCGAACAGGCCATGGGTATCCAAAGGCTCGGGATGCTTTCGTTTTGTGTCGGGTTTGCTTAAGACTCATGTTTCGCCAATTTAAAATGTTACTCGAAGTTTCTTAGTATTTGTAATGGACTTAAAAATATTTTTCCAAGAATCTTGATTATTTACATGACATGTTTCACAGTTAAAATGCCTTAGATTCAATTTGAACATTAACGGACGTGTCGGGACTCGTTTTTCGACATTTCAAGCTATTTACGGGATGAACCTCCCGGAACAAAATCAACATAGATAAAATCCTCTAAAAGGATTAACACAAGCAACATAAACACGAAATACTCACAATCACATTGATTCACCACCGTTAACATGGTACTTGCTCTAACGAAATTGACATAAGTCAAATAGTCAAAGGACTAAATTAGAACATTCAAAATATTAGAAAAGGGAAAGGGTTACAATATCTGAATTGGTTTATACAGATACCTGTCGATTTAGAATTTTAGATAAAGGTTTCTGTCATACCAAATTGTTTTGAAATCTATATTAGTGGTTAATTAGAAAGGGAAAAGGTGGTTACAGCTGTTACAAACCTTTATTGTGTTTGGATTAACATTTGCACTCAATTCTGACCTATAATATATTATTATACATGAATGACAAAGGAGAGTCTTTGAAAGTGTCATACTACCAGATTGTGAAGACCTTGACCTACACCTTAGTGGGATGTGAAGTGAACTACAACTTCGCAACCAATCAAAACACAATCATAGTTGAGACCCAACATGATTTGGATCCATTGACTACAACGAGTGGCACCCCAAGTCCCTCTTTACCATTTCAAGAGAAATTGACACCAATGCATCGATAAGAGTCCCATGTTTAGTATTGCCTTGGATCTTAAGCCTTGAGATGTTTGGTTTTAATTGGCTTCCAAATTGAAAGGTTTTTACTCTTGATATACCTTTGGCGGTTTTCTGGGACGTAGAAATAATTCCAACAGTTTTTTAGTACTCATGATTTCTCTGCTCATTTATAAATGCTAGATATAGTTTGAGAGGTTCATCTTGGTATTTTGTTTAATTGACTATTAAGTTCTCTTTCCTGCAAAAAGTGATTTTGCTTATATCCATCTGATACTGATCTTGCAGTTAGTGTTTTTGCTTATATTGATTTTGCGTTGTTTCTTACAGTTTTTAGTTAGTTTATAAATGGTTTTGTTTGTGAACGTCTTGAGCATTATTATTATAGTATGGAGTCTTTAACATCATTATCATTAAGTTAAACTGAGCACCATCACAAATTAGGTTTTATGTTGTCTGGCTAAATAATTCAACATATGGTACTTGGTTCTTTGTAATATCTTTCCTAAAACATTCATAATTTCTTATTTTCTTGCACTCTTCTACTACATGGGCAATTTCATATTTCCCCAACTTAAAAACTATAATTTCATAGTTCTCCGACACATACTTTAAATTCATTGTACTTGTGCACTAAAAACTTGTGTTTTAGGTAAATATAGAATTTTGATATTCGAGTTGGGTAAATATGGAATTATCCCTCTATTAAAAGATAGAACTCAATATTTAATTAACTTGATAGTGTCTTGAGATATTGGCTTGTGTCTCTTTTTTTCAAAACGACGACGGTGTTTGATTTGAGTTTCTGATCCCTTCATTGCATATAGTTTAATAATTCTGAGATAAAGCGGGTTGTTTTAACTTTCTTGTCTTTCTGCCTCCGCTTATGATTTCCATTAGTTTGGTTTCCGCATGTGCTTCGACCTAAGAGCATATACAATGCATCAAGTTCTTAAAGACTTGATGCAATTAATGCATAACACATTTAATCACCTAAAACTTTTAGAAAAGACTTAGAGGTTTACCAAGTCTTTGTAAAAAAGTTTTTCAAAAAGCATTTGATACGATGCAAAAAACAATTCCAAAAATCTTTTTAGAATTGTGAAAAGCTTTAAATAACTTGACCCATTGTGGATGCTTTAATACTTTTTGTTGTTCAATTAAAGAATGGACATCCATAACGACATCATGGAGATTAGGCTGATATGGAAAGACATGTTTACACTGTATTGACACAAATTTTCTCTACGACAACATTAACGCTTCCTAAGTAGACAAGTGTCATTTATAATATAAGGTTTGTAAAAACACAATATTTTTTTGTTGGAGCCGACCATAAATTTCTTTTTTGTTCTTTATTCACTCTATAAATATTTTATGGTTTTTGTAATTGATTAACCGTTACTTTAATTATTCCTTGGATACTCACAAGGCAAGCCCGCCCATCGGGCGGGCCATGCAACTAGTATATATATATAGGGTCAATTTATTTTTAGTACCAAACTTAATGCGATAACTGACAGAACTATTTTAGACCAATGAAATCTTTTTAACCATTAAAGATTTTTATTTAATTCAAAGGGTACAATAGTAAAAGACATTTTTATATTATTTTTGAGTTTTTTTTTTAAATAAATCCTATTTTTTAAAATTCTTTGATTTTCAGAAATAAAAATTTAAATTTTTTTGTTTTACTTTTTTAAAAATTCTCTTAATTTTCAAAATTAAAAAACTATTTTTTTAATTATTTTTTTCATGTTTTAAGAAAAGGCACTTGCATATATGTTTTTTATAAATAATATATGAATTTACATGTGTTTCAAGTTTAATATTGTTTGAACTTTTCTATCAATATCTATGTTTTTAAAATAATAAGGTGCATATATGTTTTTTTAATAATGTAAATTTATAACAAAACAAAAACACAAATGTTATGCACAAGATTCGATATCAGCATTAAAATACAATTTTGTAAAAAGCAAAAACACATAATCTAATCGACCTATACATGTGTGCACTAATAATGCTTAACGCAAAAGGACATATGTGCACAAGACAATGTATTTGAAGTTTGTTGATCCCAATCCTTGATCAATTCTTTAGGTTGTCTAAGGTTAAATTACCTTGGATAAATCCAAAATAACTTGTTGTAGAAACTTTGTATGTATACTAAAGTGTATGTGGAATCTACACCTTAATACCTAGAAGTATTATGAATAATCGTGAATGAACAAAGATATAACCAAACGCTCCAATATTATTAGATCAATAATACGAGTACTCTTCACTAGTACTAGGGTTTACAACCTTGAAGCTTTTCTAAATCGACTTGACAACTATGAAAACTCGTAAACTTGTATCTCAACTAATGCCCTAGAGCCTCCTTTTATAGACTAAGGAGTCCTAGTCGGCTTACAATACATTCCTTAGATATCATAATCTTTTTTAAACATAAACGTAATCTCTTAAACAAATACATTATACATATCTTGTACAAAAATATCTCAATACTTATCTTTACAAGTATTCTTGTTCTCCAAACAATCTTTATCTCTTTAAACCGTCTTTATCCTCTTGACAGTAGTAAGTCTTCTAGCAGTTGTAATCAGCAGCATAAACTTTTTGTACCAGCAGCACTAATAAACATAAGCAGTAGTAACATTAGTACTAGCAGTACTAATATGTACTCACAGTAGTAACATGTACTATCAGTCTTAACATTACTACTAGCAGCACTAACTACTTAGCTTATATTTCATTCTTCAACTATGAGCAGTGTTAACTTCAACTAACAGCAGTAACTTTATGCTATCAGTACTAAATTATACTAACAGTAGTAACTAGCAGTGGTAACTTTATACTATCAGTATTAACTACTTAGCATAATTTCCATTATGTACCTAAGCAGTAGTAACTCTAAGAATCCTTGAAGTCTTTTAAGTCCCAACAAAGTTTCTCGTCAGATTCTTTCAAATTTGAACATGTGTCTACGCCTTCCAAAAATATACATGCACACCTTCAAAGAACATATGTGTACTTTCGATTTTTCATCAAATTCTTTAGAACATATGTGCACGTCTTCGATGAACATACATGCACGCCTTTAATAATCGTATTTTCAAAGGCCGCATATCTACTTCTAGGTCTTCATTGATATCACCGTATTCATTATTCTGGTACAAACATACCAGAATATAATTAAACCACAGACAAATAAAAAATGATTAAACAATCTAACGATAGCCAAACTATATGACAACAAATTCAGATTCGTAAAAAAACAATTTATAGGATACATACAATTGACATATGTTTATTTCAATTAACAAGTAAACATTATGTAGGACTAGAACATGCTAAACACTCTTGTTGATCAATGACTAAGCAGTAGCCTGACACTATCATCAATCGATTCACATAATTAATTAGATAAACAAAGAGACAATTAATTAGATAAACAAGAATCATCATCATCATCATCTACTTTTTCACTTGGTTTTGCGACACCGACACGCGTACGCATAAATTGTAGTAACAAATTCATTATTATAACATAACATTAACATTTAGCAATTTTCTTTCCAAGATCTGTATAATACATTAATCAGGCTATACATAATTTATTTTGAAAACAATATTTCTCTCAATTAATTTAATAGAAAATATGAAGTATACAAACCTGATCCTTTTATGATCATGTAGCGCCTGATCGTTTAATCTGTATATACCATAAATCGAGTATCCAATCGGAGATTATAGGAGAGGTCGGCGGTTTTTGTTGAAGATTGGGAGAGGTCGGGGGTTTTGTGAAAAAACAAATAGGGTAAACTATTATTTGGGGGTGGATGCTATTTTTAAGGAAGAATAAAATTCCCACATTGCCCTTGAATTAAATTTTGCATTTAAATTAAATTATATGTATTTTCAAAAATGCCACTTTGCATTGATATGTTGTACATTATGTATTATTAAGAGTAAAAAAGATGGTTATGTCAGTTCTCGCACTAATTTTGGTTTTAAATATGTTACACGTAAGTAATTTATAATAAATAAATTAATATACATAATAAATATATAATATATATAATATATATATTAATAATAGTAATAATATATAATCTATATATAAATATATATTATATATAAAATGTAATGCATAATAGAAACTTAATCGTAAAAAAAGATGTGTTATCTTATAATATGTAACCATAATGTCACATGTATAAAGCCACTGACATTAAAAGATGTGTTATCTTATAATACTTAATATGTAGATAACCTCTACTTTTTTAGATCCTATTAAAGACAGTGAAATCAACAACCAATACCTCTTATGACTCATTCTAACTTTCTGTAACTCATAGCGACATGAAGACGATACACCTAATACACTAACAATTTAAAAGAAGCAAGAACTAAAACACCAAACAGGTTTAGAGCACCATGTGATCACCCATTCTGAATCACGGTAAAAAAAATAGGCTCCTTATCGGCCAAATCACGATCAAATGTTTATTAGTCTTAATAAAATGGTTTTCATCATACACCTCAAAAACCAATTACACAAAGACGATTAACCTTATGTAGCAAAAAAACCAAAGGCAACAAACAAAACATGAAACAATTAAAGAATACCATATGATTACCTCTTCCAAGCAACTATAGTTTATGTGGTTTGTGAGGTCGGCCAACATCTTACGTCCTCCTCTCAAAATGTGTCGCTCAGTAAGGCTCAGATTTGTAAAGATTCTAAAAAAGAGAATGAACCGCCATGGCTGCAAACTAAGCTGCCCGTCAAGATACATATAATCTCAACTTCCATCGATTCTATGCAGACTGGTTTAAACCAATCATCACAGCCCCTTTATAATCCCAGAATTCAACAATCACAACTGTACAAAAACACATGAACCAAGCCGAGGCAAAAATTCAACAACGACACAGCAACCGTAATTAACCTGTAAAAACTGAATAACCAGAGCACTTGTATCCCGAAAACGGGTAGACACAATCTTGGTGTCAGCTTCTCAGTGCTTCCAAGTCGTCCCACTCCCTAAAGCTAATTCCCAACCTTGGTGGCTTCACAATAGTGTCGGCTCAGATCTGCAAAGAATCTAAAAAAAGGACAAACGGCCATGGCTACAAACTCAGTAAGTTGCCTTACCAAGATACATATAATCTCATCTTTCATTGATTCTCCATAGAGTGATTTAAACCAATCATCACAACCTTTTTTGTAATTCCAAAATTCAACAATCTAAACTGTTCAAAAACGCATAAACCAAATGGAGCCAAAACTCAACAATGACACAACATTATAAGATTTAGTCAGTTACCCACGAAAATTACCCATGAAAACTAATTTGTAGGTATTTACCCACCAATTTTTCATGAATTACCCATGATTAAAGAATTACAATACTCATCAAAGTTACCCTCAAAGTTCTCACATATTTCCCAACTAATTAACCCACAAAATTATATTTAGTGTATAATTTATGGCTAAATTATTCTCGCTAAAACAATTCACACGGAATAACCATGGAATATGTTGTCATAGGTAAATATGTGGCTATTTACGTGGGTATATTTAATTTATCCACACATCATGTAAAACCTATTAGTTCATGGGCAAATTTTTATGGGTACCTTGTGGGTAATTATATGCACATGGATTGACCATATTCAAAAATTAACAACTAGAATCATCAAGTAGAAAAGTTTTTAAAGATATGGTCCAAGAGAAAATGCAACTAGAGCGAAAAACGTAATGTGGAACTTATCTACGCCCCAAAAAGTAGGATGATCGTATATTTATGCATAGTTTTATACTCTCTCCGTTATAATCAGCGTTCACTTTATTCTCAATCAATCTAAAAAAATTTAGTTGGCAAACATAATTTTTGATCTTTGAAAAATATAGTTAGTGAGAAATTTCCTAAACTTTGTGATTTTTCATAGTGAACACTTATTTTAAGTCGGATGTTGTAGCAACTATTATTTATTTATAGGAGTGGAAATGAGTCGAGCTGCACGTGAAAAGCTTGGTATCAGATAGGTAAAAAGTTCAAACAAGTCGAGCCTAAATGAATTCGACTCGAGCTCAAGCCTAAGTTGCAACTCGTTTCCTTAATAGAATTCTAGCTCGAGATTTATATACAAAGCTTGTTTGGGCTCGCGAGCCTAAACAAGCCTACACGAAACTATGATATTTTAAATATTAAACATATATAATGTGTTATGCACTTGTATCATAGACTTGATTATTAGCGATCTCAATAACAAGCTTATTAACGAGCTTAAAATAGATATAATATGAGCCGAGCTCGAGTCGAGCTTGAGCCAGGTTTTAATATTTTATTAGTGTGTCGTAAAAACAAGTCGAGCTCGAACAAAGCCTTATATAACTTAAGCGAGCCCACGCTCGAGCTCGACTTGACTCGTTGCCACCCTTATTTATTTTCTTTCAACTATCATATAGTTTTTTTTAATTTTTATTAAACACCTAGTAGCTTAAATTACATTCAACTTTCTTTAATTATTAATTTTCTATATAGTGCTCATAAGTCGTAACAAGTAACAACTATTGTGAATTTGTGATGGTTTCAATTTTTTGATAGTAATTACTTCCCGCTTAAATTTGGCTCCCCCCAATTCTAAATTTTGGCTCCTTCTAAACATTAGATACCACTAATTTATCCATCAAAATTCAAAACCATCTTCTCCATTATTCATCTTCTCAATCTCATCATAACCACTCGTTTGTTATATCCATCAGTAATCACAAATCTCTATTTTTTTTTCGTTTCAATATCGTCATATCCATCAGAGTTTTATAACAGCCCACTCGCACGACAACCGAAGCTATGAACCATTATTTTATACCAAATCAGATCGCATGAAAGGGGAGGTGTGTAATGTTCTTTACTTTATTAAATTTACAAAAATTAATTATAGATACGGCACATTCTACCTTTAGATTTACATATTAGTAACTTTTGTTTATTAGTGATTTTTTATTTAGATAATCTTGTTTGTATATGGTTTTCAAGTCTATGAGGTTAAAAATTTAGGAACAAACTATTTTTTCTACTGCTTGTTAAATTTGGCAATTATCATGTTCGATGTGTGTTTGATGTAAGGCCTGAACCAAGTTTAACCTATATATTCTAGAGTAACATCGAAAGGTGATGAAGTTAACATTATTGCTATGAGGTTTTATTTGCAGTTTGCTGACTCTCATGACTCACATATTTGACTTGCTTGTCCTTGATATGTCATATAGTTGCATCAAACAGATATGGAGCTAATCAAAGGTACTAACAGAGTCTGTTTTGGCTAGAACTAAAACTAACCCATTTCAACCCGAACATGCTTTGATCGGTCTATTAATCTACTCATCTTAATACTGTAATATCAAGCTCATTCATTTCCCTTTAATATATAAACAAAGTTTCAATACACTAACATTGTTGAACCTCAGTCGTTGTCATAGTGTAAGTAAGCCATCAGACTTTACATAAACACCAAATCTTAGAGAGCTAATACTCGTCGATTGTGAAAATTTGGTTGCAATTCACATATCAATTAGAACTCCAAAGACACTCGTTCTCTTTAATATAAAGAGCTGCATAAACCTCGAGATTTTACTCAATATAACCCCATTAGAATCACTTAAACATCTCATCCTTTCTGGCTGCTTAAAGATGGAAAATTTGTTTGAAATTTGCCCATCATGGCATTCTTTCTTTTCACTTTCATCCTTTATAAATAAACTTAGAAGGTAGAATCTTGTTAACCTTAGATTCACTACAAGTTTTGAATGTCAGCACTTGCAATCTATCTAGGGCTAAGCTTAATAACCTTGAAAATTTGTGTTCACTTGTAAAGGAGTGGAAATGATTTTACAAGCATTGATGCAAACTTAAATCATCTATGTCGCCTTACTTGTTTACGAGTAGCTGGTTGTGGGAACCTTAAGGTTCTACCAAAACTTCATTCTTCGATCATAAAGCTTGATACACAAGTTTGCGTTTCACTTGTGGAGCTACCAAAGCTATCAAATGAGTACAATGGTGGTAAAGTTGTCTTTGACTTTAAGACTTGTTTAAAAGTAGTTAAAAACAAGACTATCGATAGCCTACTTATGATGTTGCTGCAACATGGACTGATTGATATATTCGAAGAGGTTCACATATTTCTTTCAGGAAGTAGAATCCCATAACGGTTTAGCGATAGATTATATAAGCGTGGACTTACCACCTAATTCTTCCTATGAAAAAAAAGGGTTAGCTACTTGTTGTAGAAAACATGTTTTATCTAAACACTTAACCAATCAATGAAGAAACTAGAGAGAGAAAGGAAGGAAGGAAGGTTTCTAGAGAGAGAAAGAAAAGAGAGAATATTAGATTAAGATGAGTGTGTGAAATGAAACCAACCAACACCCTCTCTAAGCTATAGAGGGGGTATTTATACATATATGTGGCCGGTTGGGCCTTCGCTTCTATGGGATTTCCATAGGCTTTGGCCTAACTAGCTTACTAATGTTCCAAATATTAACTAAGGCCTACGAGCTACGTATTCTATGAGTGACAAGGACTTTTTTCGATTTCTAACAATCTCCCCTAAGGGAGGTCACTTCAATTTACAAAATCTTAAGCTCTACGTTCTATGAATGTCTTTAGTCTTTGCTCGTGGTCTTGAATCTTGTCTTTCATCTTGTGATATGTTTAGTGATCTTTTAGACTTTAGGCTCAAGCTTGTTCCTTTAAGCTTGACTTGCGTGTGATCTTTGAGCATTTTGAGATCATCAGCCGAATATAATCTCTTATCATCATCTTGTGATCTTTTGCCTTCTTGTGTACTTGTGACATTCGGACCGACATGCTCATAATTTTCTTGTTCTTGAAAGCTTGTATAAACATCTTTCTTAAAGTTCTTTAACTTTAACACTTTGTCACTTCAAGAAGAACATGCAGTATCAGAGTAGCAGAAGTCTTGAAACAAGTGCTTGAGCTTTCATAATGTCTTTACATATGTCGGTCGAGTATGAGCATGTGGCTATGAATCTTGACTTGTCTTGGACTAGCTGCTGCCACCATCGGGATTACCTGCATGAATGGGTTAGTGATAAATAATATATATGGACGAGAGTGCCTTTGTCACTTCGTCGAATACGGTTGCAATAACCACGGTTCCCTATTAATCAGTATAAATACTGCTTGTGATCAGGTAGAATTTCAAAGAATCTTCTTGACAGGATTTTGTAGCTGCACTAGCCGTTCTTATTACCGGAGTGTCTTAAAGCAGACAATATGGTATGAGTATACCAAAGAGACAAAGTCTCACCGATTGAATCGAAAATTGATTTGAAAATCAATCGACGTGTCACTTGCTAAAGTGGTTTTGCGACACATCGAGAGTTTTAAACATTTCAAAATTCGTCAACCGTCAATTCATAGTCTGGACTGAATCGATAACTAGTGTCACAAGTTTGATCCATATAGGATCTCACAAGTCACCTATCATAGATCTTGTTTGATGTTGGCTCTAGAAGGATTTCCATCGTCATTGTGTATACTTAAGTATCATTCTGAGGTTCTGGCAATATCACAAAGATAATGCGTAGGACTCTTAAGATATTACTTGTTTTCATAGTGTATGAAAAACAAATATATTGGAATAGTGTCCTAGTGAGATTTATGGATGATCTCGTTTTGGCTCTAGACTTGATAGTGCCCTTTAGTTATAGTAATCGGAGGCTGGAGCAAACTGCCACCTTTTTAATATCAACTAACTCAGAGTGAGAAAGTCGATAGAAATGTGTTTAATATCCATGAGAAATGAAACAAGAGTCTTTTGAGAGACCTTGAGTGGCTAGAAAGGGTTGTGCATCGTATCACTAGGTCTATGATGACTATCTTCAATACCAGACAACAACTTTGTGTTTCTGATAGCATATGTGTTGACCCAGTTTCTGCCTAAGTGTATAGAGAGCTTCTTTCTTTTCACCTTTTATCCTTACATTTATTTTTCATTCCTCAACCCCTACAATGCTTACCGAGACTTCATAACTAGCACTTTGTTGGGTTTGTTCCAGTGCTAACTCGGTCTCAATCGGCATTATTTCCTTATCTCATTTTACTCCTTTTTTCATATCATACCTAAGGACTTCTATTCTACTAATGGAATGTCCTTGGATAGATCCCTCTGGTTCTGGATGGATCGTGGGCAGATACCTAACTTTAACCACCTTATAACTCCATAAAATTAAGTACATGGTTGGTCTATTGGTATTGCCACAGTTGCCATTAAAACCATTTTGAAAATTCAACCAAGGTACTTATGATATATTATCAAAACATTTGTACCTCGATAGTTTTTAACTTTCAAAATTGCTCCCCCGCATATGTGCATCGATAATCAAAAATATTTTGCACATACAAGGAATAAGCTGCACTAGAGTCATTAAGATCACATCTACAAGTTATATATTTTAATTATATTTTCTCCCCTATCAAAAATGTCAAATCTCTTAATATTTTGGATATCAATTGATTCAAATATGTATGAAAATTATCTTGGGAGAAAGATGTTCTGGTTATACATATTAAGCCTTATTAGGAACATTTGAATGCTTGATGCGGTTGTCGTAAGGGACTTCTACAAAAAGTTTTACAACTCCCTAGGCAGAGTACCTAACCGTTGTAGTAGTAGTATATGCAAGACTCGGGGGTTGTTATCATTCTCTAGGGGAATAGGTTGGGAAGGCTTGATCACGGTCTAACAGAATTCTAAAGGTTGAGAGAAGATTATTTTTGTGTTTTTATATTTTATAGAAAGCAGGTAAATCATATGCTTGAGAGGTTTGGTTGGTTTTAGCTATTAAACTAAATAATAGACTACGCTAATGGTGATAACAATATAATAAAAAGATTGTATTCATTTAATCATGTATTACTCCATAGATTGATTCATTTAATAGACTACGCTAGTGTTGTTGCTTTATCACACTTGTGATGATCTATGTAACTATTTCCTAAGTCATAAACATATTACACGAACCCGCCGTCTATTTAATATCCCGTTGAGGCAACGCACAAGTAAGGTAGTATGAAGACTATTACAAGGCCCCTAAGAGTACATTAAATGCATTTGAAATATATTAAAAGTGGATCAACCATATAAGGGGCAAGGTAGTATGAAGACTGTTACCCGATGGTATCCTTTCTATACAATCATGTTTCCCTAGACATATCAACAGCTATACAGACAAAAGTTGGTTTTCTAAAGCCTAACATACATATTCATCACAAGAAGCAACACCACTAAGATCTACATTCTAGGTTTCATACAATCATAAATGAACATAATAGGGAGTTTAGCCAAGCATGTTAAAGATAAAGCAAGAACAATAAATAATCAAACAACAAGACATATTGAATGATTAAGATAATCTTACTTGATTAAAACATGAATTGAAGGAGTTACAATAGGGTTTTGAAGCCCTAAAATCGTCCTAATAAGCTGCCAAATGAACTAGGTTTCGTCTCCCTTTTTACTCTAAAGTTACACACTTAAAACCCTAATTTCGTGTTTGTATATATAGAAAAATCGCTACGACGGTGTCGCATTTTAATCGTGACGCCGTCGTGAAGTAGAATATTCTAAATCTTGGGATGGGTCGTGCGAGCTGACGCCGTTGTGATTTCTTGTGACACCGTCGTGGGGTGAATTGTGATGGCATCACGTGTATCTTGTGACGCCGTCTCCAGCCACTGAGAACATAATCTTGAGAGATGTTGGTGTAGGTCTGTAGTCTTGTCCATTTCTTCTCCAAATAAGCCCAAGTCACGTGTATTTCCTCAAAATGCCTTCCAAATGCTATATACCTGAAAAGGAACGATTAAGTACCTATTTTGGGCATAAATGCACGATTTAAGGGGTTAAATGACCCCAAAAAGTGTATAAAATGACATCTCATCAAATACCCCTACACTTGGGATTTGGTTGCCCTCAAGCAACTGGGCTTTTCTACCTCGACAATAGCAGTATTAGAGTCATTTAACCTACTCTTTAAAAGTATTTTACAACACATCCTTCTAGACATCGTAATTAAAAGCACGGAAAGCATATACTAGCACCTCACATAAGTGTTTGGGATTCTCTCTTTCTCTCGGTTGTATAATTAATTATAACATAATGGGGAAATGGAAAATCAACACTCAATACCTATCATAGCATATAAATTACCATAGGCTTGATAAAGGATCAAACCTCCACCGCTAGGCGCTAGCATTATTCATTACTATCTAAGAGGTCTTTTAAAGGGTTGTGGGGTGTAGGTGTAAGATAACATATAATGGAAACGAAAATGGATGGGATACATTTGGGTGGCTTTGGGTGAATTTGGAGTGGAAGGGTTAGCTAATTATTTACACGAATACACGCTGGTTTGGTTGCTAAGCCAAGACTCAGACGAAGATATACAAACTCTACATCAATCTCTTTTCTTTTTCTTTTATCTTTTTTTGAATAACATAATACATCACAACATGGGGTTTATAACACGTACCCCTACACTTGAGATTTTACATACTTTACAAATGAAATATTCTATGACCCAATTTGAGGTGGATCAAAATAACATGGAGATCATCTAACAAACGTATGGAGGTATTGACTTAACTTTTCTTCCCCATTATTCTGCGAAATAAATACTACCATGAATCCTAATCGTCCCAAAACAGTATTTACAAGGATAAGGACTTAGCAACCGTGTACTCAATAATTAACTTGGGTTAAACACAATAATGTACTAAAAGTGAGTACATACAAGGTAGGCTAAGGCGATTTGGGTGTAATGATAGGTTTAAGGGTGACAATGCTCTTCATTAATATTCCGGCTTAACCAGAAAATTACAAGAACCGTGAAAAAGGATAGGCTCGGAGGGTTGTACTAGGGGTATCCTGTACTAAAAATGAGTGCATGGCAAGGGTGTGGGATAGTTATATGATCGGTGTGACCATCATAACAATTACAGGTTTAAAACATGGGTTAATCCTAATGCCTCTTATCAAGCAAATCCTAATACTTACTATGCGGTCTTGGGATGCATCACAAAAACAAGTTCTAGAATTTAATATACTATCGGTACACTCATATAATTTAAACCTATCTCAATGCTCCAGAAAAGGCGACAAAGACCACACGTACACATCCGTAATGACGAAATAGATACATATGACTGCTCACTCCTTAACTCGAGAAAGCTAAAGGTATAAACTATCTTGGGTATCAATAATAGATACTCGAATTCCTATAGATCTAAAGGCGAACCTCACATTTTTGGGGTGGAATTCTGAGGGTTTTTGTGCTAGTCATATACATTCCTATCCATGAGACGCTATTAATACTCGGTTTTCGTCGGTATGTGTCATAAAAAAATTTAAATTTTGGTCAAAATTACCTTTTTATGCTATGTTTCAATATATTACCCATCATTTTAAGGACAAAGCAAATGGAAAATGAAGGAATAGTTTCTAAGGCTTAATTCCCCCTACACTTAAGTTGAACATTGTCCCCAATGTCCTATAGAAGTACCCATAAGAACGAGTAAATGGAAAAGAAAACAAGTAAAAGAAACTAGTACTCCCCTGGTTTGCTCAATAATGGAGAAGAAACATGCGATAACTGGTTAAATCGTCCTCCAAGAAACATCCAATGAAACTTCCTAAGAATTTCCAAGCTTCTTCTCATCAAATATAACCTGTAATCAAAGACAAAGACAACTACACCAAGCATAAAATGTGCGATATAATAATATACAGTGTGAAATTAGGGTTGACTCTATAAAGCAGTAAAGATAGGATGAGAGAATTGTTAAACTCATGGTTTTGCAGGTTTATAAAAGAATTACAACTTTCTTAAGTGTTGTACAAGTTTTATTTTAAAAAATACTTAACATTTTCGAGTTTTCCTGTAACTGGGCGTTTGACGCCGTCAGGAATATCCTGACCCCGTTACAAGTGTCGTGGTGACGGCGTCGCCTGTAAATCGTGACGCCATCTCCACACTCTGTGAAAACTCATTTTTCGTTTTTGATGAAAAATTTTCTGCACTCATTCTTATATGTTATTTTCCTGTACAAAATGCTGCATAAAAACCTGAGAATTAACAATTCAATCATACGACTCGAAACTGACGCGAATTAATCTAAACAATTTATTTCAAATGTTTAAATTTGGTTCCAGAAACCGGATAATTCCCCTACACTTATTTTGTTGCAAAATACTTTTGATTGCAAATAAGACGAAGTTACAAACAAACAAAGCATGATAAAAAAAACTAATTCAAACATAATAAAACAAACAATAAAGAGTTAAAACACATGACACTCCTAATATGCGGGAAAAGTAAATATTGGGATGCCTCCCAAAAAGTGCTTTTCATTATTTACGAGTCTTGTAGCTAGACTCGAAGTCACACGTCCTTACGTGACTTCTCCTTCATCATCCATTCCAGTCACATATTCGGGCCCAAGCTATAAGCATTCCTTATAAAATCCTAATATTTTTCTCATTACATACTCCACTCCTTTTTTCTTGTCTTCTTCGTTCCTAAGGTAGACTGATTTCGTGTGCTCTTTTTCTATGTCCGACAGTGAGTTGTACTGTTCTATCATATGGGGCATCTTATAAGCAATTTCATTGGTCCTATTAGTGAATCTTACATCATCTTTGGGTAAGCGTTAGTCATGTTGGAAATTTCCACAAAAGGTTTCCCTAGTACTACTTGTGACAACCTAGGGTCTACGATATAGGTAAAGTTTCCTACGAAGACATGCATTCCCTTGATCCTTCCTGTGAAATTTCTAACTCCTCGATTCGAGTTTTCCCTAGGGTCAAGTTTTCTCCTCATGATTTAATTATACATCATTCGGGTCATGATGTTTAGAGGGGAGTTAGGGTCAATGTAGGCTTTTTCCACATGCACATGCCTAATATTACATAGTATCTTGAGGTTTGATGGGCACCCTTTCGTGATGATGGGGTTCCTTAGAAATATCAAAGGGATTGGGCTACACATGAGGTACTTGTGATATGCGAGTTCGCTCCTAGTTGGGAATATGTCAAAGTGTTCTGCTCCTACCCCTTCGGTCGTTGTACTCCCTTCTACTTCAGGTTCTCCTTTGCTAGAGTCATCATTCTTTCTAATTAACTCAATAACAATGACTTCGCCATCATCCCCCTTTGTGCAAATGACCTCAGTGTCGGATGATTGAGGAACCAATCCGAGCGATTCGAAGAATGAATTGAATTTGAGGACTTTCTTGATGATGAACGCAACTGACGGATCGGGCGATGTGGAGGGGTTGACATGGATATTTTCCGGACTGTCCTTTTCTTCTTCCTCATTTTCTTTTGCTTTCTCATCATAGGAGTCGCTTTGTTTCTCGGAATGGATTGTGATGGCGTTGATCGAACCTTGGACATGGTTTGAGCATTGCGGGTCCATATTTGGGTAAGAACAAGCAGACGAAACTAGGGAAGCACTCAGTTTTAGGTTCTTGACCGTATCGCCAGGTAGGGCTCCCACTATTCGATCAGTGATGGCCTTCAACATTGTGTCAATTTTGTTGGTCATCTCACTTTGTTGTTGTTTAAAATCGGCTCCGAACTTGGACAGTCTAGCGTCTTGAGATGCCATGAAATTGGATACCAATCCTTCAAGATTTGATTGATTGTTAAAGCTTTGAGAACTGTTGTTGAAGGAACGGTTTGGGATTGAACCGTTAGGTTGGAACCGGTTAGGTGGGTTTGAAAAATTATTTTGAGAATTTTGGGGTTGTCTCCACCTAAGGTTTGGGTGACTTCTCCATGATGAATTATAGGTGTCACCAAGATTGTTTTGCTCGGGCTTGAAAGTATACCACTTACCTCCTGCTTAATCGGTACGCGAGGATGCGTATTCAACAAAGGCTTGTTCGGGATCTTCCATGCAATACTGAGTGTCGTGAGGACCACTGCAGATCTCACATGAGGTAGTGATTTTGTTTACTTGAGTAGGTTGTGTCGGAGCAAGATGAGCTTCCATTAAGGACGAGTATGGTTACCGTTATTTGGAGGATTGAGAGGTCTAATCATGTTGGAATCTCATAAATCAAAATATTCCATTCATCCTGGATCAGATAAAATGTACCATGATTTGAGGAAGTTATACTGGTGGCCGAATATGAAAGCTGACATTGCGACATATGTCAGTAAGTGCTTGACATGTGCTAAAGTCAAGGCTGAACACCAAAAGCCGTCAGGATTACTTTAGCAACCAAAAATTCCTGTTTGGAAATGGGAGAGAATTACAATGGATTTCATTTCAAAGCTTCCAAGAACACCATCTGGATATGATTCAATTTGGGTCATTATTGACCGGTTGACTAAATCTGCTCACTTTATTCTGATGAATGAGAAGTTTAAAATGAAGAAGCTTACTCGATTATGTATGAAGAAGATTGTTTGTAGGCACGGAGTGCCCGTGTCGATTATTTCGGACCGAGACCCTCGCTTCGCATCAAGGTTTTGGAGATCTCTTCAAAAGTCATTGGGGACGAATTTGGATATGAGCACTGCTTACCATCCTGAAACTGATGGTCAAGTGAAGGAACGATAGAGACAGTGGAAGATGTGTTGCGTGCTTGCGTGATTGACTTTGGTAGTGACTGGGATAAGCACTTACCTTTAGCTGAATTCTCATACAATAATAGTTATCACGCTAGTATTAAAGCCGCACCTTTCAAAGCTCTATACAGAAGGAAATGTAGATCGCCTGTATGTTGGAGTGAGGTTGGAGATGCCCAACTCACAGGACCAGAAATGATTCGTGAAACGACAGAGATGATTGTGCAAATCAAGAACCGATTATTGGCTGCTTGTAGCAGACAGAAATTATGCGGATGTGAGGACATATACCTTTTGGAGTTCGCTCAAGTGGGGTAACCAAAGTTATGCTGAAAGTTAGATCACCGTGGAAATGGTGTTGTTCATTTGGAAAAACTATGGGGAAATTAAGTCCCTGTTATATTGGACCATTCAAGATTTTTATCACGAGTAGGTACGGATGGCATATGAGATAGATTACCCGAGGGCTTCTTGGTATACATTAATACATTCCATGGTTTCGAACTTGAGAAGTGTTATCGGATGAAGATCTTCTTATTCCTCGCTTGACGAAATAAGGATCAGACGAGAAAAGTCTGTATTTTCTCGAAGAGACCTTATCGAAATCATGGCAAAAGCTGTCAGGATTACTTCAGCAGCAAAAAATTCTTGTTTGGAAATGGGAGAAAATTACAATGGATTTCATTACAAAGCTTCTAAGAACACCATCTGGATATGATTTAATTTTGGTCATTGTTGACCGATTGACTAAATCTGCTCACTTTATTCTGATGAATGAGAAGTATAAAATGGAGAAGCTTACTCGATTGTATTTGAAGGAGATTGTTTGTAGGCACGGGGTACCCGTGTCAATTATTTCGAACCGAGACCCTCGTTTCGCATCAAGGTTTTCTAGATCTCTTCAAAAGTCATTGGGAACGAATTTGGATATGAGCATTGCTTACCATCCTGAAACTGATGGTCAGAGTGAAAGAATGATATAGACATTAGAAGACATGTTGCGTGCTTGCATGATTGACTTTGGTAGTGGCTAGGATAAGCACTTACCTTTGGCTGAATTCTTATACAATAATAGTTATCACGCTAGTATTAAAGCCGCACCTTTCGAAGCTCTATACGGAAGGAAATGTAGATCGCCTGTATGTTGGAGTGAGGTTGGAGATGCCCAACTCACCGAACCATAATTGATTCGCGAAATGATAGAGATGATTGTGCAAATCAAGAACCGATTATTGGCTGCTTGTAGTAGACAAAAAAGTTATGCTGATGTGAGATGTAAACCTTTGGAGTTCAAAGTGGGTGACAAAGTTATGCTGAAAGTATCACCGTGGAAAGGTGTTGTTCGATTTAGAAAACGTGGGAAATTAAGTCCCCATTATATTGGACCATTCAAGATTCTATCAAGAGTGGGTCCGGTGGCATATAAACTGGAATTACCCCGAGAGCTTCAAGGAATATACAAAACATTCCATGTTTCAAACTTGAAGAAATGTTTATCGGATGAAGATCTTATCATTCCACTCGACGAAGTAAGGATCGACGAGAAGTTGTATTTCATCGAAGAACCCATTGAAATCATGGATAGAGAAGTGAAACAACTTAAGCAAAGTCGGATCCCTATAGTCAAAGTTCGATGGAATTCGAGTCGTGGACCGGAATATACTTGGGAAAGGGAGGATCAAATGTGGAAGAAGTACCCTCATCTATTTGATTTTAATAAGAAGCGGACGACAAGATGAATTGATCTTCAGGGACGAAGATCCCTTTTTAGGGGGAAATGCTGTGACAATCCGTCAATTTCAGGTCGTTATTTTATTCTCAAGTATTAATTATATTTTTCATTTTTATGTTGAGATATGAACTCACGAACTATAACCGAGAGAAGTAGGCTTACCATTGTAGTTTACGTGACGTTTACAAAGAACCGACGAATTCTACGTAAGGCATCGACGTTTATATTTTCAAAAATGCCGTAGAAATAATTTTGTTGCATTCGTTTTATTTTGTGAGTTTTCATAAACAAACGTCGACATTTAAAATTTTATTTGTCGTAAATAATTATTTCGTATTCTATTTCGAATGGAAATTTGAAATTTATTATTTTTACAAACGTCGTCTTTGTTCCTTGTCTTGAGCCGAACTGAGGTTTTAAAATGTACACATTTTATTAAATGTTTTAAAACAAATAAAAGCTTGACGGAAAATAAAATTGGTCTCGAAGAGTAATCCCGAGCCACAGGTGTCGGTTTTTATTTAAATAAAACATAGACGTGTCAAAAATCTAAAAGAGAAAAGAGGGGAGGACTATTTGTGTCAAGTGACCAAAGTGCCACACTATAAATATACCATTTACTTCACATTTTATACATAACAAAACACACACACTTTTGTTTTGCTCTCTCCCACAACCGGCCACCACCACACCGCCGGCCACCGCTGCCGGAGACCGCCATGGTCGCCGGAAAACTTACATGCAATCCGATCAATTTATATTTTCCGAATTCCCTCGTCATTTCTTACGTTTTCCACAAAAAACATTCCACATGCAATGAGTATTTTTCTAAGTTTTGGTATTTTGGTTCGGTTCGAGTTCGGCAAAGGCAAGAAAAGGGAACGAATCGAGTCCGAGTTTGCTTAATATAGCGTTGTAAGTATTCGTGTTACTATTGTTTCGTTAGTTTCGCGTTTCGATCAATTATTAATATATGTGATGAAATCCGATGAACTTGCGGCGATTAGCTAGATTGTAATTTGGGATGATTGAACGACATGAATATTGTGTATAGGATATATTAGATATGTCGTGGGTGAATTTGTGGTCGAAAAATAGTTTTTGGCGTGTTTTGAAAGTATTAATTTCGTGCAGAAGGTTCAGCACGCTAATCGAGGTCTGAGATTTGCGAAAATCATATATTAGACTAGAAAATATTGTAGAGGATGTTATGACGTCCGTTTCGATAGGTGGATCGTCCCGTAACTCTTCCTAACGAAGAAGTTATGGCCGATCGAAGATTGGAAAAGTATAAATGTTTTTGACAGCATTTTTGGGTACTTTGCTTGCTGTCCCGAATTTCAACGGAGGATTTGGGCACTTTCGAGTCCGTTTCAGCCTTCCGGCGAAACACGAAAGTTGTCCGGAATAACGTTTTCTATAAAATCTCTTTTTGGTCAAAGTCACGAAAACGTGATATAGCGGGTCAAAACCGATGGTCAAACTGCTGCGTTTTTATTAAAATAGTCAAGTTCCAGCAGATTCTTGCAGGGGCATTATGGTCATTTTCTGTCGAGTTTCGGGTCTCGGCTAAAACTAAAAAGTTGTCCAGAATATCGTTTCGCATAAAATCTCTTCTTTGTCCGAGTCATGAAAATGTGATTTAGAGGGTCGTTTGGAGCGGGTCAGACTTAATTAATAAATATGTATAAAAAGTCAAAGTCAAACAAAGTCTAACGTTGACTTTTGAAAGTCAACGGGTTAATACTAAACTTGTCGGACGTTATAAAAATAATTAAAATGCTATTATTACTACGAGTAAGATGTTTTAAACTTAGCCGTTCTTACGAACGAGGTAGATTCTAAAAATAGAAACTTTTGGTAATAATCGAAAAATAATATCGATACGAGTAATTAATAACCAAATTGAAAGTCGAAAGTTCGACGAGATAAATAAATATTTTTATAAATATACTTTGATAACGAGACTTACTAAAAATGGTAACTTTCCGAAAATAGTAACTTTCTAAAAATAAAAATTTCCTAAAATAGAAAGTTGTCGGTTAAACGAATGAATGGTATAAACAAAGAATGATCGTAACTTAATATTGTGGGGTTATAGGATCTAAGGCGCAAGTGGATTTCTCATCACATGTATGAATAAATATATACTATATATATATATATATATATATATATATATATATATATATATATATATATATATATATATATGATTTTGTTGATACGATGTACGCATCGTTAATTATACTTTTCGATATAGTAATCGAGCGACTCTAATTATAGGTCGTGATCGCGTTTGTGGATTCTCGTGCTAGACTTCTTCGTTTGATTATCGGCTTTCGATCATGGTGAGTTCATAGCCTCGCATTTTTACACTTTAATTGTTTTATAAACCCGCGAGGGAGATAACATGCTTGTTTTTAAAATAGAACACAAGGGAGATTGTATGCTAGTAGCCTTGATTATTATAAGTTAGATTAACTCGCTAGATAAAAGACCCGCGGAAATCATGAATTGTTAATTGCCGGTAGATGGCATACGCTTATACATGGAATAGTACTATTTGGAGGCTGCCACCTCCAATCCGTGACGACTGGCTATCGTCAAGTGTCGGGAATATGACACAACGGATGCGTTGTATAGAGAATAATATGCACTCATAGCGAGGGTGTATAGTGGGCATACCTTGTTGGGAACCCCAACATAATGATATGGTAACGTTCGATTCATGAGGCTTATAATAATCCCCCCTATAACGTTGTCTGATCCACATCGTTATATCATGATGAATATTGAGAAATGATACTTGTGTTCGGAGATTAGATGTTGGGAACCCCAACATATTTTTATGGTTTTTATATAAACCCTATGGATTCACTCAACATATTGTTGGACTTTTTTAGCATGTTTTATCTCAGGTCCTTGAAGGTAATTCGGTGATGGAGATATTTGGAGATATTAATGAAACATATATTTTGAAGGCCCTTTTCAAGAAAATCATTCGAAGAATACATTTCAAAAATGTTGTATGAATTATGAATAGTTTGGGACCTATGATGTAAACTTTTATTCGAATGAATGTATTTTAAAAACGTCTCTTTTCGAGTCGTTTTCTATGCTTGAGTTGTTATATTATGACGTAGCACCCCAAATGACCCTTCCGCTGAGATATATGAAAATGGGGGTGTTACAGATTGGTATCAAGAGCTTAAGTTATAGAGAACAAAAGATTTTCAAAAAGAAAAATGAACGAAAGAATTTTTGAAATCTTTTGACTATAACGGTGCAATAGAAATCTCCGAATTACCGACGGGACAAGAATGAGAAGGATTTATTTATCGATATATATATGGAAAAATATATATATGTTGTAATATGAGATTTTCATTTATTTTGAATATAAATGTTGATTATGTGATTATTTTAATACTAATACGAGATATTTATACGACGCGGATTGTCATGAAGAACCCTAACCCTCTTAACGAACCGAACGAAGCTATTCCCGAAGAAAACCCAGTTATTCCCGATCCGAACCAAGTTGTGGATATCCATGATCCCAACGAAATGGTTGACATTCCCGACGACGTTGATTTAGTTGATTATGATGGTGATGATGAAGAAAACCCGGAAGAAGATCCGGAAGAAGACCCGGAAGAAGAACCAGAACCGAATAATGGGCTTGTGAATCAATTTGCCCCACATGTTGACCCACATCAGCCCGGTGTTATGATTGGTTGGTTAGAGGAGAATGATGGTGTAAATGAAGGTGTTAATAATGAGGATATTGAAGACGAAGATGTTGAGATTGAGCTCGATGACGATGCTGAGTTGATATTTCCTTATGAGGTGGAGGGTGACAAAACCCTGCCACATGGAGGTGTGTCATCCAATTCTAAGCCACCTAATGCAGAGCCACCTAATGCGGAGTCATCTGATTCTGTATCATCCGATTCTGAGTCAGAGGAAAAGGAGGCCGACGTTGCACCTGAGGACACTTTTGGGACTATTACCCAAAGGCCTTATGCTGTTCGCGACTTTCCGAGGGGTGTATTTGAGGTAGGAGAGCCATCTTCTGCTCATGACTCATCTTATGTCGGTGGATTGGCACCTTGGGCATTGAGACGTGATTTATAGGCGTCCCGTGCACGATCTAGAGTCACGGAAGCTGAGTTGGGAACATGCCAAACTGAGATTGCTCTTCTGAAATCAAAGAATAAGATCGGGGAAAAAGAGAGAGAGATACCTAATCATGATTTGGGAAACGTTGAGCATGTTTTGGGTGATGTTTTAGAGAGGTTGAAGGTGTTAGAGAGCAGGGAGAATGCTACTTCGAAGAAGAAGTTGGTTGAGGCTGAGATGAAGTTGGAGTTGGCTCGTATGGAGCATGATATGGTGGAGAGGAGATTACATGCATCTTATGGGTGGAACAAGAGGTTTTATATGGAGATGGTTCGCATTGGGGCTGTTCCTAAGCCACCATCCGATGATGAAGGTACTGAGCGTCCGAGAAAGAAATCGAAGAAATCTTCTTTTGATGGGACCGAGGGACCTTCCGAGCCACGTGGACCACCTAGTGACTCTTAGTAGATTAGTTTATCATTTGTAGTATCTTTTGTAAATCACTAACTAAACTGAGATATCAGTTAGTAGAACTAGTCCTTGGAGTTGTATAGCATTAGATGGTGACATGTAATGTGTCACGATACAACTTATGACTCGTTTGTGATTAATGAAATGACTATCTTTTGATTTCTAAATTCTACGTGTGTCGTTGTTATCTTTCTTTTCTTGTTTCTTTTAACTGTTCCTATTGTTTGATGCAATCATTGAATGAATACTCATTATGATTTGAATTGTGTTCTAACTTCTTCTCCTCGTATTCTCAATCGCCATCGATATCATGGATCTCATGATGATTTTGGCTAAACTCATTTCCTATCATATTGTAATCATTTCACCCATTCATTTTGTGAACCACTCTTTACTACGCTCATGCAAACCACTTATTGTTTAATAAGTTAATATAATATCACCTGAGAAAATTTAAATTGTCATCATTTTATGAGTTATTTTAATTGAGAATTATAAATAGTTGCTATCACCATAAAATTATTTATTAAACATCTTGTAAATTAAATTACTTTCATACTATGAACGGTTCTGTAAAATCATTTTTGATTTCTATCTTATAATTAAGCATGATTATACATTTAAATATGATGACATTAGTTTGACGAACTGAGCATTGCATTGCTATTCCTAAATTATACATAGTCGTGCACCTACGTATAATTTAGAAGGGGCCATGCAAGGCTGAATAGTAGTCACCGTAAGATTTTGATAAAGATCAATTTTTAACTGTAATTCCGAAAAATCAAGATTTTGTATGGTTTGCAAGTGGTACAAGTAGGGACATCTGCATATGTACCCTTATCCTTTTCCCAATCGAATTACCCATCTGTGGATGCGGTCTTACTTGACAATTGTTATCTACTTCTTATTTCCTTTCTTTCGTCATGAAATTCTTTGGACACTTATCTATTTATCGACTATTGATACCCGACTTGAAGTTTCGACGTTCCTATCCTTTCTTTTCGACTAATCCTCCTTTGAGTAACGTGGGTAAAATTCCGAGATGCGTTCAGAGGTGAATAACGAATTAGGAAAGTATGGGGTTTATGCATATCCATTATGGTATTAGTCTCTCTTTTGACTCGAAATTCGCCCGTGTGAATCACGCGTTGACCTCGCTCTTCAATTGCTAACTCTGTCTCTTGATTCCCTTGATTCGAGAAAGGTTGAGAGTTATTCCTAGCTCAAGTAAATCAGAAGGAATTGAAGAAGAAGTTACTGGGAGACGTTCCTGTTATCCAAGATTTTTCCTGAGGTATTTCTCGAAGAATTACCTGGACTTCCGCCACCTAGGCAAGTTGAGTTCCGTATTGATCTTATCCTCGGTGCTGCACCTATGGCACGTGCGCCATATCGTTTAGCACCATCCGAATTGAAGGAGTTGTCCGAGCAACTAAGAGAGTTGACAGAGAAAGATTTTATTCGACCAAGTTAGTCACCATGAGGAGCTCCGGTATTGTTCGTAAAGAAGAAGGATGGATCGTTCCGAATGTGCATTGATTACCGCGAACTGAATAAGTTGACGATCAAGAATCGATATCCATTACCGAGGATTAATGACTTATTTGATCAACTGCAAGGTTCTAGTGTTTATTCGAAGATTGATTTACGGTCTGGTTATCATCAACTTCGCATCCGCGAGGAAGACATTCCAATCACAGCATTTAGAACTCGTTATGGACATTATGAGTTTCAGGTAATGCCTTTTGGACTGACTAATGCACCTGCAGTATTCATGGAACAATGACCCGTTTTCTATTTAAAGAGTTGTAGTCGTTGTTTGAGTGGTCAAATGTCTTTGAAAAAGATGTTTTCTGATGAATTTCTGAAGATGATTAGATTATTATTGAAAATCAACACCCTTAAAAATAAGATTTCTCTTATTTTGACACATAACGCAAAGACACTACACTTATATAAGAATATAGGAACACAGTTTAAGATTCAAATGTAATCACATAGCCTTTTCATGCTCATAAAGTAACCATCCCGAAATAAATTCTCGTTGAGAGGTCAAGTTTTCCTATTTGAAATACTTGCCTTTAAGATGATGACCGGGTTGCTATCTGAAATAATAGCAAGCTATTTTTGGCATGTTTTGAAAACTTTTAAACTTCTGCTCGAACTTTATTTACAGACTTGTATCATTATTGAATGACATTTCTAAGGCCGTAAATGTTATTGATTTTCAGAAGACATGCCAGAGATATATACTTTTTATATTTTCTGATTTTTTAATTATTAATTTTAAACTTTTTGAAAAATTTACATAAAAAAGAAAAATATTTTTGAATTTAATGTTTTCTAAGTACATATGCTACAGGAATTGTGAGTTAGCCACGCATCACTCATCCTTTCCTCTTGGCCACGCGTTTCAACGTATCCGGTGACATGCTTCTCATACCGAGCTTTTCGATCAAGAAGTTGAATATTTCTCTTGGCAAGGGTTTGGTAAAGATGTCAGCCAGTTGGTATTCAGTCCAGACAAAGTATAGCTCCACGATTCCATTCTCTATTTGCTCTTTTATAAAATGGTAGTAACATCCAATGTCTTAGCTCGAGAGTGATTGGAACATTGTTACAGCATTAGGCACTCGCACTTTTTGTTGTCAGGCAGTACAAGAGGAATCTTATTGAATTGAAAACCATAATCTATTAGCTGTGAACGCATCCATAGGATTTGAGCACCACACCCAGATAAGGCAATATATTCTGCCTCTGTACTCGAGATGGCCGTGCACTTTTATTTCTTGGATGACCAGCTAACAAGTTTGTCACCTAATAACTGAGCGCTTCTCGATGTACTACGTCTAGTATCCTGACACCCCGCGTGGTCTGCATCTGTATATGCTGTTAGAGATATACCGGTATCCCTTCAAGTCCTAGAAGACCACATGTAATGGTTCCCTTAAGTATCAAAAGATACCGTTTTACCGCTTGTTAAGTGCTGTTTTTTTCGTAGGCTTTTGTCTGATACCGAGCACAAAAGCAGACTGCATAGATAAGGTCAGGTCTACTGGATGTAAGATACATAAGGGATCCAATCATGTCACGATAAAGTGTAGCATCAACTGGTTTCCCCTGTAGATCTTCATCTAGTTTACTTTTTTCTACCAAAGGTGTGTCGACAGAATCAGTAGTAAGCAAACCATATTTTTTAACAATTTCAGAAGCATATTTAGATTGGTTTATAAAGATGCCTCCGGGACTTTGGAAAATTTGTAATCCTAAAAAGAATGACATATGCCCCAGTCATTGACATCCAGACTTAGTGGTCCATCTGATAGCAAACTCAATACACATGGCAAATATTAGTGGATGCGAATATATATCCAACATAATTTGTACCAGTAATAAGTCATTCCTAACTTGCCGTGTGAAGAGTGTTGGATCAACTACACCTTTGGAGAAATGTTGTGAGATTAAGAAGCTTGACAGCATGTCGTACCATGCACGTGGTGCTTTTTTGAGACCGTAGAGGGCCTTTTTTAGCTTGTACACATGCGATGGGTTGTCCCTGGATCATCAAAGTCCTCTGGTTGAGAAACGTAGCCCTCTTCTTTAAGCTCATTCATTAAGAAGCCATTTTGTGTCCATTTGGTAGTTCAATCATTTTCTTATGAGCAGAGCAACATTTTCTATGAAGATACGAATGGCTTCTGTTCTAGCGACCGGTGCAAATGATTCTTCGAAATCGATTCCCTCTTCTTTCCTAAATCCTTGAGCAACTAGTCTAGCCTTATTCTTTAGTACCCCGTCAAATTCATCCATCTTGACCTTATAAATCCATTTTTAGTTTTGATAATAACACTTATCTGAGACACGGCACCAATTCCCAACATATAGCCTTTCAAATTCAAGAATAACTTCTTTGCATGCATAGATCCATGATGGTTTGGTCATTGCTTGTTTGAAGTTCTTTGGTTCTACAGAAGTTAGGAAGGCATCAAAATAACACCATATGACGTCAGTTTGGAGTTGCTTTCTCGTAGAGACAGAGCAAGAAGGATCGCCGATCACGTTTGCTATAGGATGATCCTTAGTCCATTTACCAAGGTGTTTAAATGGAGTGTGGATTTGTCTCACATTCGATGATGATCCTTAAGAAATTTGATTCATCATGATTGAGATTCATTAAGTGGATCATCACGAAAAGTTGGTGTTTTTGAGGATTCTTCAAAACCTTGAAAAATGTTTGGAGAATGTTCTTGTTCTTGTGTTGATGGAATACTTGTTGATTGAGCATCCTGGTCAATGCAAGTTAACACAGGAGAATCTGCTAAAACCACAGCTCTCGGAGCAGCAGCTTCTTGAACAGGAGAAACAATAATTGATGGAGGATTGAAGTATTCATCAAACATAGGTTGAAACAAGTCGTTTTCTATGCTTGAGTTGTTATATTATGACGTAGCACCCCAAATGACCATTCCGCTGAGATATATGAAAATGGGGGTGTTACACATTGAATGAAGCCCAAGTCCTAAACTGAATTTCTCTGAAGCCATAGCTGTCAGCTCATCGAACGTCACATGAATTGTTTCAATAATTTTTTGGGTTTTTCTATTGTAGATTCTGAACGCTTTCTTTGCGGGCGCGTAACCAACGAAAATTCCAATGCCAGCTTTTGCATCAAATTTACCCAGATCCTCATTGTTATTTTTAGGATAATAGAGTGAACCAAAGACATGAAGGAATGATAAGTCCAGTTTCTTGTCTTGCATCAGCTCATATGGAGTTTTGTTGTAATGATGACGAATTAAACAACGGTTTTGGGTGTAACAGGCTGTATTGATTGCTTCGGCCCATAAAAATAATGGAGCTTTAGAAAATATCAGCATTATACGAGCAGCTTCTACAAGAGTCCGGTTTTGCCTTTCGACAATGTAGTTCTGCTAAGGAGTGCGAGCTACAGATGTTTGATGCGAGATGCCGACATTTTCATAAAATTCACGAAGAGTCTGATTGACAAATTCGGATCCATTATCTGTTCGAACATTAAGGACGGTGGCATTCAAACAAACTTGAATATTTTAGATGCATTTGATGATGGACTATTAAGCTTCATCTTTTGTTCTCAAAAATCTGACCCAAGTAAATCATGAGTAATCGTCAACAATCACCAAGATATACCTTTAATACTCGCCACACGCATCGGTCCACACAAATCCATATGCAAAAGATATAGTTTCTCTTGGTTAGTGTCTTTAGCTTTGGGTTGATGAGAGGATTTCTTGCTTTTTCCTAATGCACATGCTGAACACAAATGATCTTTCTGAAATTTAAGTCTAGGAATGCCTCGTGCAAGACTATCTTTAGCTAGCTTATTAAGAGTACCAAAGTTGAGATGTGATAACCGTCGGTTCCATAACTAGCTCTTAGTCTTTGACGCTTTAGATAGAAGACAGATCAGAGATGTTTTAAGCATGTCATCAAGAGAAATTGTGTACAAATTTGTATCTCTGGAGCCGAAAAGTAGATCAACACCTTCTAAATTACGAATAAAGCAAGTGTTTTTCTGAAATGCAACTTTAAGATTCGCATCACAAAATGGTCCAACAGAAAACAAGTTATGTCCAAGCCCCTCAACGTAGTATACTCTTAAGATAGTAACATTTCCTAGCTGATAGTCACCATACCCCATAATCCTTGCAATCTGGTCGTTCCCGAATCTAACTGTACCCAAAAATTTACTGACAAAGTTTATGAGCTGAGAGCGGTTCCCTGTCATATGTTTCTAACATCCGAAGTCTAGATACCAAAGAACAATCTGGACAACCTGTCATGACTAGAGAAGAAGACGATGGAATATCTATAGCATTGGATCCCTAAGTATGATTGGGTTCTGAGTGGTTAGCATTCTTAGATTAGACAATCTTAGCTATTTTACTCGAACCTACATTTTTAACATTTTTGGGTTTTTTGCTATTTACTTTTAGCTCTGGTTTTTGTGGTTCAACTGAGTGGGAAGTGGTTTTCTTAGGAGGCACTATGTTAGCTGAAGTGATCCTAGTTAAAGGACACGAGTTACCAACAATAGTGAAAGTTCTACCAGTTGGTTTCTACTTAAGTCCTAGTTTAGTGAATACATGACCCGTAGGTTTCCAAATATTTTGTTTTTTATGTTTCTTAGCAGATTTAGCACGGCTATTCACATTTTTCACAAAATCAAGAAGACACATATCATGAACACCATCAAACATAGATTTCTTACAAGTAACACAAATAGGTTCAGAATCCACATTTAACAGTGAATGCATAACATCAACATCACAGATAGGTTCAACAATATGATTCTTTTTATTAACTTTCCTAGGTTGGGCTTCTACTTTATTCTTCATGTTCCTACTTGGTGGTTGCGAGATCCTATCATTTTTTTATTGCCTATAGGATTTGATCTGTAATTACTAGTAGAACACTTCAATCCTGTAGAAGACAACACAGGTGTGTTAGAATCTGATGTTTTAGATGACTCTACCTGTTTAATGTTGCTTGAGGATGTGAGAGGTTCAACAAACCTAACTTTTGTGACTTTGTTTATGGGTGTGACAACAACCTTTTTTGCACTAGGCTTAATCGCATTAGGGCATATATCTTGAACATATACAAGTAACTGCTAAATTCGTTGGGCATGCTTACAGGTAAAGTCTAACTCTTTATCTAAAGGTTCTTTTGCTTTAGCTTGTTTGACTATTTCCCAAAGAATACTGGCTTGTTCTTGAGTATACTTAAGGTAGGCAATGTGAGCTTCCCTATTTTGCAATAACCTAGGAGCCAAAGTTCTAAGTCTAGCTTAAACATGCCTGGAACAATAGTGGTGGCAGTTGGTATTTGTGCAGCACTATCAAAAATTTCTTTTCCTTTTAGTTTTCGTAAATTGTTTTTAATGATGTAATCACAAAAACCTTGTCTTGAATTTGAGCTTTTAAATCCTCATTTTCAACAGATTTTAAGTTCAGTTTATCAATTAAAGAGTCACTTTGTTCTTTAGTATAAACACGCGTCTTTTTGATTGAGTCAACCTGATCTTTAAAAACCTATTTCACATGATTAATTTCTTTACAAAGACGCTCGTTTTTAGAAAGTAATTTTGCCATACTATTTTCCAGTTCCTCATTTATGGTCGCATTTTCGCATCTATCATGATTGACATTTTCTTCCTTGGACTTTTCTCTCAGTGATTTAATAATTTCTTTTAGCTTACAAATGGTAGTGTCTTTGTCCTGAAGCTAAGCTTTCAAATCATTATTTTCAAAATATTCTGGAATTTCAAGAGCATTTTTATTATCACATGATTTATCTTGTTGAAAAAATTCTTGATTTAGTTGTATTGTCAACTCAAGAGAAATACAATGTTTTTCATGTTATGAGTAATTTTTTAAAAGATCATTATACGCCTGTTTTGATTTTGAAAACTCAGCATCAAGATTGAAACACTTATCACAAGATTTACTTCTTTGCATTTCCACATTCACAGATTTAGCATTCAAAGACAAAGATTTCATCACATTGAGAATAAAATCTTGAGACATGATTTTTTGTAAGAGTCGATCATTTTCCAAAAGGAGTTCTTTCTTAGCAATTTCTAAACATTGTTTGTCAACTGTAGACTGTTGAACAACAGCTTCCATTTGGTCAAAAATTGTTTGTACTTCCATGATTTCATTTAGAAGATCTTTATCAAACACATTGAAGATGTCTTTTAAAGATTTTAGAAATGGAATACTTTCATTGTTAAAAATAGATTTAGTATGTTCAAACCCCCCATTCACCTTCTGTTAGAGCATTAGGTGTTGTCCTCTTCTTCACTACAGAGTCAAATTAGGTGAGATGGAATTTAAGCTTTTTAAGGCTTGCATGCACTAAACTCACCTTAGGTAGTTCACAGGGAACTTTCACTTTGACAGGTGGTTTATCAGAAGATTCAATGGTAGGGTTGGATATACGAAACCAAAATGCTTGTTCAGCCGACAATTCTTGTTATGGAGTAAAACGTTTCCCAAAATCTTCAGATAATCTATTTAATATTTCATAATCAATAGGTTTTTGTGAAATGTTTTGTTTAATAGCCTCTGGATCCTTTTCTTTTTCAGACATTTTTGATCGACTTACTTGTTCCAAAATTAATGTCTCTTCATCATTAATCACAGGCATAGCAACATGTTTATCAGAAATAACAACACCATCATACAAGGTTGGTTTAATCCGTTGGGCTTTCTTGAGATAAAACGGATTTTGATAACCTAGAGCTTGTTTGTGAATATTATCATAAAAAGCTTGTGGCTTAGTTAACATGTCCATTGTTTGAGCAGATTGACTTTATAAATAATATTAGCAAGTTCCTTTATCTTCTTTTCTAAATCAATTTTGTTTTCTATATATTTATTTTCTTTTTCTTTGGATTCGTTTTTGAAAACAGTGAATGTTTGCAATAAAGATTCATTTTCTTTGATTTATTTCGAAAGATTTTGCTCAAGTGAGTTAACTTGTTCTTTTAGTGCAAGCTTCTCTTTAATCATATCATCCATTTGAGAATCAATTATTTTTTCACGACTACTTAAATCAATATTAAGACGTTATTCAAAATTTTTGACTTGTTCCTTATATCTCTCAAGCTCAGCGGTTACTGATTCATTATTCTGTTCTTTATTAGCCTTTTCCTAATTATTCACATGATTAATCATTTGTTCTGACATTTGTTCAATTACAGATAAAATCATTGAATCTTGTTGTACTTGCAAATTAGTTTCTTGAACAGCTACCTGTTGTGTTTCTTGCAAGTATTGAGAATACGGAATGGTATTTCTATCACTATGTATCTCATTATCTGTAAAATCTACAACTGGTGTTTGTTCAATATCCTGCATTGCATGCACACTTTGATTTTCTATATCATCATTGAGATATGTGTCAGAATAAGGTACCTCTGAGATAACGTCAGAATCATAGTTGGAAATATTGGCCATGAGAACCGCTTTTGCATTCGAGATATCATGACAATCTGAATCATAAGTATCAAGATCCTCAGTCTGGAAAGCAACATTGTTTGGAATGATTGTCTGAATAGCTTGACCGTCTGGAATCCCTGGAACTGCAAGAAATGCGAGTTGTTCTGCATCCAAAATTTTCCAGTTTCCCGAGCTTCAGCCAACATTACTTTATCCTTATGCCATGCAGCATTCCTTGGTCGCTTAGGCTGAGTGCATTGTTTGGCCGTATGTCCTTCACCTTGACAGGTTTAGCATTTAACAACCCTTACCTGTCTTCTTGTATTGTTTTCCCCAGAACTCGTAGCATTACCCTTATTATTAGTACCATAATAACTTTGCCTTTGTCTCCCCTCTGTGACCCTGCTGTCCTGAATAGTGGCTTGGTTTCTCAGATTAGAGGAAGTTCTGAGCTGATTATTGGTTAAAGGGAACCTTAAAGAAGCTACAGATGTTAGAAAAGCCATTGCCTTATTGAGACAAGCAATAGGATCATCCCCTAGAGAGAATACTAGAACAGCAAGACCCGAGTCCACAAGTGGTAACTCAGTCATAGGTTGTGTAGGAACTTGAGGTGAATGATAAGCAGTTTGTAGAACAAATAAGGTTTGATGATTCATTTGAGACTGAAATGTATGTGATGGTGGAACGAATGAATGATTGAGTTGAGGTTGTGATAGATAAGTGGATGAGTACTGTTGAGGTTGATGAATTGGTCCATATGGATAAGCTTGAGATGGTGAAAAGTGTTGTTGAAGCTGAAGATTGTAGTATGAAGATTGATAAGTGTTGAAGTAAGGTAGTGTCATCTACTGATTTGCAACAAATGAAACTGGATCTTGATTGCGTTCACGTAGAAGACGGACTTCATTTGCATGGAGTTCGTGTTGTTCAAGATATGCATGAAGCTGATCAAAGTTGGAAGTACGCAGATCTTTTACAAGCTTGACATCAGTCACAAACTTACTCCATTCAGGTGGAAGACTGTTTAAGAACTTGGTATTAACTTGAAATTGCTCCATCTTCATTTTGTAGATATTCATATCATTAATTAGCTGAGTGTATCTCAAGTAATACGTATGAAGTGATTCCCTCTTGATGTGAGTAAACTTATCAAATGCATCATACAGCTTACACTCTCTTTCGTGCTTAGTCAAAGAAGTGTCTTGCATTAGTAATTGAACTTTCTCCCATAAATCTTTGGCAACTCTGTGATGATTCACAAGAGAATAGATACCAGCTGGTAGACCTTGAAGAATGATATTGGTTGCGAGAATCAAGAATCAGCTTGGATTTTTCTAGTAGCAGGACAATTATGAATATTTTCTTTGTCATCGGTCACCCCAATTTTCTTTAATCGCTAGGCCAAATGATGTGGACAATGTTCAAAACTGATTCAAGTATCATTCTTCCGTGCTCTCTGTTTTACATGTATAATTCCATTATACTTTTCCAAGAATCATACAATTCTTTATCCAACATTGGTGGACAATTATCAGCACCAGAGAGTATCATGTACTCAGCAAGGGTATTCTTGTGCTCTCGGTTTTGCATGTATAATTCCATTCTACTTTTCCAAGAATCATACAGGTCCTTGTCCAACATTGGTGGACGATTGTCAGCACTGAAGAGTATCATGTACTCTGCAAGAGTATTTGTTTTTTGTCCAAGTGGAATAATTGAATCCATTTCAATTTGATGAGAAAAGATAACCTTTTGATCGTACATTGATAAGAGGTTGTTGTGTTAAATTTATGTTTGTTTTAAGTGAACGAGTCTTCAAATTACACAGGATTTTACAATTCTTAATAAAACCAAGAAAATACTTTGTGGGATTTTACAAATCACAGAAAAACCGTATAAATCTCTAAGGCAATAATGTATAAATCGCTGGATTAAAGACAAGTATTAATTGCTAGATTAGGTGATGTATAAATCGTTAAAAATTAAACGTATAAATCACTAGATTGTGAAACATAAAAATCACTGGATTTTACACACGTATAAATCGCTGGATTTAAGATACGTATAAATCGCTGGAATGCCTCACGTATAAATCGCCAAACACACAACGTATAAATCACTGAATTCAAATACATATAAATCAATGGATGCAAATACGTATAAATCGCTAGATGCAAATATGTATAAATCGCTGGATTCAACACGTATAAATCGCTTGATTCAAACAGTGTGTATAAAAAGCCATCTTCAAACACTTCAAATCACTTAAAAACATAATTTTTGACGTTTTTACTTGAAATCACTTGTACTTCATGCTATTCTAAGACTAGAAGAACCTTAAAAACACAAACTTTATGATTTTTAACACAAAAAATTTCTAGATCAAGATTTTGACTCCAAAACAACTCTGAACCAAAAATACTCAAAAAGATGAAGATTTTTGATGTTATGAAAGTTATGCTTTTAAACCAAGCTTATACTAAGATATATAAACAAGAAAGTACTAATCTTTATGGTATTTGGACACACAAAAGATGGAATCTCTTGTAATATTAACAAAGCAAACGCATGCATGCAACAAGTAAACAAACGCACACAACACCAAGCTATATCACCCTATTGATCTTGATACCATTTATAGAATATTGGTTTATCTAATCTCACACACAAAAGAATGAAGAACTAGAGAGAGAAAAGAGGGATGAACACTTTTAGAGAAAGAAAGGAAAATAAACAAAATTAGATTAAGAAAAGTGAACAACCAACCCTCTCCAAGGTGTGGAGAGGGGTATAAATAGTCCTAGTAGCCGGCCATGAACCCATAATGGGCTTTCCATGGGCCTTGGGCCTTACTAGCTTACATAAGTTCTAAACACTATACTACAAGCCCAACATTACAATATTTATGGAAGTGACCGATACTTTCGTATTCCTAACAGATCCGTCTTTCCAGCAGCAGATCATCAATCTCTTTAAGTATTGTTGCTATCCGATTTTGATCCTTGTTAGTCCAAGCTCTCATTGGCATGTCAGCATTGTAACCCATCTTGAAGTTAGTAAGTCTGTAGTGTAGAACCTCATGAACAGACTTGAGTGTTCCGTCACAAAACTTGAGTAGTTCATTAGCCCGCATCAATTTCTTCATGTTGTTCTTGGTCAGAAAAATGACACCTCTTAGATCAAAGAATGGTGTATAAGGCTCTTTGTATAAAAGCCCTAAAACTGTGGTTTGGGGTCTTGTGATGTTTAGCATACCAAGAAAAATGACACCTCTCTTATCAAAGAACGGTGTATAAGGCTCTTTGTATGTAAGCCCCAAAACTATGGTTTGAGGTCTTGTGATGTTTAGCTTTTTCTGATAGCTCTCTACTCTAAGTTGTACGTCTTCGACCCGTTTTTTTGACAACAATACTTCTGGTAAACATGCGTAGAGCATTTACCAGATCAACTATTTCATGGCCTTCGAGGTTGTACATCTTACCTTGAATATATAGTATGAACATATCTTCGATATCACTCAGATCCAATCTTGAAAAATACGTTTCTCTGAATTTATACTCTTTCTTGTCAGCCCTTCTCACCATAATCTCTTTTAAATATCTATATCCAAACTATTTATCAACTGTTATTCTTAGCATACTAAGAATCTTCAACCGAGATTTGAATTCATGATGGAATGTGGCATTGATCCGAGATCTGTAGAATAACTGTCGTTTAAGACCTAAGTGATAGATCCCCAACTCAGCATTCTTGTCATAAGTTGCTATAACTAGGCTCCATAAACCTAGGATCATCTCTTCAATGCCTACTAACTCATACCTTATAGCCTTTGTCTTAGTCATTGAGACGGTGTACTTCCTTTCCTTGTTTCCTATCTTCAAGTATTCCAGATCGTTATTGGAGAAGAATTCTACAGGAATGACAAGTCGACCATCTTTTTCTTGTAGAAGTAGAGGCTTGCTCAAATCAACTGGAGGTCTACTGCCTTCAGGATTCACCAAATCCAACTAATCAGTTAATGCAAGATATACCTGTTTCATGTTGTATTCAAGTTCGATGCTACTTCTGCAGGTTCCTTTGAGTAGCTTGAATACTGGTCCTTCCAAGTCTGCTTTAGTGATTTTGTCTTTCTTGAGACGATGCATAACAAACTTAGAGAAATCAACGAAAGAACTCATCAGATGTGATAACCGCTAATTTTTTTCTAGGTCTTAGTATTCTCGAATACTATGACCGTATATCTACATACATCGATTTCATCAAATTTCTATAAGAAAACTCCTAAGTTGACTTTTGTTGACTTCTTTTGCGTAAATCCGTTACGGTTTAACCGACGGTCTAATGACAAATTACTATTTTAATGTAATCCTTACGGATTTTTCAGTATCATGACGTTCTATTTAAGTCCTTTGACTTCTTGACTTTTACGGTTTAGATCAGAACAGTTACCGTGTTAACGGTAGTCAGTTTATTATCTATTTGATCATTAGCTCAGTTATTATCTTTAATTATATTATTGTGGATGAGTATATCTATATTTGATCAATTTCTGAGAGGTTGTCTCGCAAACGGCTTAGAATGTCTAACAACGCGTTTTGGCACGTCCGTTAATGGTCCATACAAAATCTAAAACAATTTAACTTTATTACCTATGGTGTGAATATTCAAAGTTTATCTAAACATATGTTTACATTCGTTAAAAATACAAGGAACTTTCGGGTCATATTTTAATCATGAAATATGAGCGTTAGATAACCCGCCAAGTGACAAAACGTACCTAGGACCCCCCTAGGATGCCACCCTCGGCCGAACCCCAAAAGGAGACCACAAGGCTTATTTTTAGCTTGTGTGTCTCATGCAAGCATCTATATGTCCTATTTTGATTTCAAAACACACACACTTCATTTCCAAAACACACACTAAAAATATCTTTTTTTTTCTTTTCTCTCCTCCTTCTTTTGCCTACGTCTGAACACACACACATACATAAAACCATATCTTTTGATTTTGATCAAGAACATGAAGGTATAGGTTTATCCGGGTTGATTTCTATTGGTGTTAGGTAACTAAAAACAACAAAAGGGTTGCTTGTCTAAGCATAATCTCATCTTCAAAACCCTCTTTGTAAGTCATCATTCTTTTAAATATTTTTGTACTTTTAATAATCTAATGATGTATAGATGATTGTTGTACGATGCATTTACTAAAAATCAAAAGCGAAAAGTTTATAAAACAATATTAAGGGTGTTTGTTTTGGCTCAAAGTCAAGGAAAAAGGACACAAGGAAATATCATTTTTATATTTTGGTTGTGATTGTTGAATAGCATTTATGTACTATATAGCTTATTTCATGCTTAACTTAAAAAATAAGCTTTCAAAAAGCTTATTTAAAGCTTATTCGTGGCTTATTTGGTTTCGGACATAAAAGGGTCACAAGGAAAGTAGTTTTGGTTATTTACCTCTTTTATCATTTGTTATAGCTTATTTTAGTAGTTTATTTCAAGAACTAAAAATACTATGTAGCTTATTAACTTATTATTAAGCTATATATTTTGGTTTTGGGCGTATAAAACCCACGGCACAAAAGGCCCAATAAGCCGCGGCTTATTGTGGACCCTTTTGTGTTTTGGCTTATTTTCATACCTTATTTGTTGGCTTATTTAAATACTAGAAATACCTATTCGCGTATTTATAACTCGGGATTCCATTTTAGACTTGGTATATTTTCGGAAAGTCTTATTGAGGCTTATATAGGCCACAGCCCAAAATGGAAGCCCAATAAGCTTCGGCTTATTTTTGAGACTTTTCATTCGACTTATATTCTATTTACTTCTAATGCGTGTTTAAATCAATATTTCAGACTAATTAAGGTTTAAGAACTAAAAGAGACGGTTTTGGACCCAATAAGTGGAAAACTAGTGATTTTAAGCATTTTAAGTGGATTTTGATCGATTTATACTTGTAGATATTACAAGGGATAAAATAGCCGTTTGGAAAAAAATACGTTTTGATTAAACGTCACGAAAACGTAGATTTTGGCATTTTGTCGGAAGTTGGTGGATTTGAGGAAAGTGTTTAAAAATAAGGTTTGAAACATTAGAAAATGTTTTATAAACACATGGGTCATGCCAAAATTTTATAAAAAAACTATACTTAGAAAATATTTTGCTAAAACTTATTTTCTCAAAATCCGACAAAAAGACGAAATAATAAAATATTATTATTTTAATAAATTGACTAAAAGACGAAAATATATTTTATAATTTTATAAATTATAAAGCTTCTAATGACTATTTAGTGTATTTAAAACCTGTCATTTCTCATGGTTTGTACAAATAAGTAGATCATTTAGGATTACCGGATAGATAACTGGAACATATTACATATTATCTAATTCTTGTTTGTTTTACTTGTTTATTTTCTTTAAAATAGTATACGTGCATAACATTAATGTACATACTTCAACTTATCTTATTCGAGTCTAAATCATCAACCATCACACAACCAATAACATTAAAAGCGACTGTACAACACACAATTTGACTTCTATGCATCAACCATAAACATACATTTGAAAACATATTTCTGGATCGGACATTAACTGGATTAGGTCATGTCTGGACGCCGTTGCATACAATTATTTGATCACATTCTCAGCTACTTATCATCTTTCTTAAGGTGAGTTCTTGTTGCCCCAATTTCAAACTATCATCTGTTGGGGAAAATGATACTCAAGTCTATTTCATACATTTTTATCACTGTGCAAAACAAATTCGTGCTTTTCGGACAATGCTATGTGCCTATGACTGCTATGTGAATTACATGATGACTATTTAAACAAGTTCTGTGGAACTAATCATTTCATGCAAGGTTCTATGTGAACATGTGCATAAGATAATTTTTCCGACCTATGTTTAGCTCTAGCTGGTAGCCCTAGGTGCGGAGGACAATAAGCGCTCAGACCATTTGCGAATGGTTGGTATCATTGAATTGCTATGAATCTATTTGGAATGCTATGAATCTATTTGAAATGCTATGATCAATTGAAATGCTATGATAGCATGGGATGCTATGTGGAATCTAAATCTATTACATGCATTCTGCTTTCATATTGCACATTTGTCCACAACTTAAACTATAGCACAACAACTGGGTTTACATCTAAACCTACGAGCTCACCAACTTTATGTTGACCTTTCGAGTATCATTTTCAGGTGTGATCAACAATTATTATTATTTGGAGGTATTGAAAATCAAAGACCTACACTACCCGGATGATTTCCAAAGGACAATAGTTTTCGTTGTTAAGATTTTTATATCAAAATAGTGTAAACATAAATTTCATGTAAAATCTTGTATGGTATAATCTTATATGTTGTGCGATGTAATCATAATGTCGCATCCTGTGTTTCCGCTTTCAGCGGGGTGTGACATCAGATCATCAAACGAGGCTTGATTCTTTTCAACATTTACCAATTCATGAAACAACTTTGCTCAGGTGGATCGTCAGCACTTGGTTCCTTTTGCCAGTTAGGATCTGACGTTTTAGGTCTAGGATCTTGCTTAAACCATACGGAGTTATCTTTCTTAGGTGCAACATCAGGATTAGGTTGATCATCAACATTACCCATATCATTAACATCCGTAGGTTGATCAGTTTCCATTTTAGCCTCATGAACTATTTCCTCTGCTTGCACAGACTTATAAGTTGATGACGACTTAGATTGAGATTTACCTTTTGGAGATGAGCCGGATTGATCATTCTTTTAGACGGTTCATAGTCCTTTCTCTTTTTCCCTTGATCTGATCCAGCAGAAGGGTCTTGATCTTCATGGTGTCTTTTCCTTAGAACTTTATCAGGATTGACATCTCTACTTACAATGGATTCATCAAGCATGATTGAATTTAAGAGACCGTTATATAGATCAGAATGCTTCTCATGGGACATGAATGAACGGGTTTTATCCATCTTTTCAAGGAGTATTTTCTTCAACTCATATTAAGAAAGAGACTCTGTTGATCTGGAGGAAGGTGGAACTAGAGTAGAGGAAGTTAGAGCAAGGAAGACTGAAGTCTTCTGTAGTACCTCTTGAACAATGCTCTTAATCTTTGGTGTAGCAAAGTCAGAAACTACCTTTAGTAGAAACTTAGACAGTTGATTCTTGACTTCGTTGATGATATTAGCTTGCACTGACTGCTTAATAGCTTCAGAGTGATCAACCTTAGATAAAGATTCTACTTTCTTTTCAAGTGCAAAAAGTCTTTCAACAACTGTTAGTGAAGGATCAGGTGCAGATACAATTGTAATTTGAGCTTCAGTTGTTGTTGGTGGGCTTGGGATCGGTGTAGGTGTTGTCTTTTGGATAATGGTTTTGATGACATCAACACTTGGAATTTGTTGAGCAGCTAAGGATGCTTGAGTAATAGGAACATCCACCATTTATTGCACTTCAAAATCAACAGGTTTCTTGATAATGCCAACCAGAGAAACGTCAGAGGAAACATTAAGGAATTGATTACCATAATCAGATGACGAAAACATGCTAGAGCTTGAAGGTGGTAGTTCAGGCTTCTCTGGTTGTGTCTTTGAAATAAGAGCCCCTGCTTGATTATCTTTAACAAGATCTTCTTCAATTTTCTCCTCTTAAACATGCTTAAATCTGGCGTGTTCTTCATCAGCTATCTCCTCTTCAAACTTCTCCTCATCACCTTTTTCTTCATCTGTTTTCTCTTTCTCATCATCTTTAACATCTTTCATTTTAGTATCAGCTGCTTCATCTTTGTCTCCGGCTGTTTCTTGATCTACATCATGCTCTTCTTTATGAGCTTTCTCATCAACAACTTGTTTCTCTTCAACATTGGCTTTCTCAAAATCTGCTTGTCCATCATCAAAAGAAAGAATCTCAGTTTTGTTATTTGAGCTGCTAGAACCACCAGAATCGTCTTTTAGCTCATCGAGAACCTATGGTCTAGAACCAGCTCCTTCACTTGAACCTTGGACTTGTTGTTGGATTCTGAATAGTTTTCTGCTGGCATTTGTAGTTTGCTTCAACTCAGATGCATACAGTGCAGCATCAGAGATGAGTTGAATACCTTTCATCTTTTGAGGTTGTTTAGTCTTTTCTTCTAAAGAGATAGTTGGTACTTGTTTGTCAATGACAACACCATCCGGTCTTCTTTAGATCAGATGTTCTCCTTATTCAGAGTCTGTTTCATCCGAGTAAGTATCACTAGCTGCTTCTTCTGTGATAAGACGTTCATGAGTGGCATGAACATGTCTTTGTTTTTCTTTAATCTATGCTTTAGTTAAGCTCATGGACTCTCCCAGCTTTAGAGACTCATTTAGATTTGACAGAATGTTATCATTAGCAGTGATTCTTCCTTTCGTCTTGGGAGTAGCCTTCTTCTTATGTTCTTTTGGTGCATGAGGATCAGATTTCTTCTTCCCCTTTGAACCCTTACTTTTGCCTTTTCCTGCCTTTGGAAGTGAAGTGCTGGTAGACAAGGCAATATACAGCTGATAAGATTCAGAGTTCTTGATTGCATCATTCATCATCACATTTGGAACAGATATTCCCTACATTTGCTCATCTTTACCCTTGTTGAAAAACTTCAGCTTTCCCAAGACACCGTCATACTTGATTGTGTTATTGAATGAAGTATGTCTTCTAGGGATAGATTTGTATTTGGTGAGGAAGTGATTGATGACGAGTTTGGTGAATCTAGGGTAGGGCATCTGTTCCTTCCTTTTAGCACTTGATTGTCTGTTGTTAATCTGGAACTGAATGTCTTCCCAGATCAACTCAGCATAATCTACGTTCTTCTTGAAAACCATGCCCCAAAGGATTTAGACTCTTGATTGTCTGAGTCTGTCAATTCCATAAACTTTACCTGATAAGCAGTTGTTGATGATTGTTAAGAATGTTCTCCAAGGTTGATACATGTGATCAACATATAATTCAGAGATTAGCTCCAGAGAGCCCGTGTATCCCAGCTGCTTAAGAAAGGTGACAAGTTCATTGTGGGAAGGAGGTTCAACGAACTTCTTGTTAGGAACTCTTGGACAGATGCGAAGAATTTCCCGGAAGAGTTCAACACCAACTTCACATTTCTGATTATCAAGCATAAACTGGTATGAAGAAGAATTCGGCTTCTTAGCAATAATATACCAGAACTGTTGCATATATATTTGTGGAACATCTGCTGAGATCAAGAATTCATTGTAGCATAGAGTTAGCTTCAGAATATCCAAGACCAGCTAATAAGTGGACTCCCTATATTTTTTAGGACAGATAAATAACACATACACAAACCACTTCCAATCATGCAAACTTATTTAAAACATCTACAAACAAATACGAAGCATAATCCAATCAAGAACGAGCATTTCAAACTACATTTATCAACAATTCATGGCATTTATCAACGATTTCAAGAGAAAAAAACTTGAAACCTGTGAAATTAAGAAATTTCTAGCATAAGAATTATCCTATGCACACTTAGGAACCACTTAACCATGAAATACGGGAGTATCAACATTCAAACGCATCTAGACACATTAACGAGCCATATTTCACGACCAAGAACTCGAAACAACCAAACCTTGTAAACCTAAACGCATAAACAGGACTCTAGGGCATAATGGACCCTTATCTCATGCTTATAAATAGAAACAAACAAACTTTCGAATGTCCTTTCATATTTCGCCGAAAATACGCATAAAGAATCAAACATAACTCACTAAGGAGTTATCCCTATTCAAAACTGTTTAATCCTAAGCATAACAAACCCTAAAATATCAAAAACCTCATGGTTAGTTAGGTTTTAACTCACAATTATTAGGACCCTAATTTTATAAATTAGGGTCTTCGAGTGATAACAAATGATTAAACCTAATTCTGAAGAACTATGAGATACTAGAGGGATTATTAACGAATTTTGATGCTAACCTTAAAGCTTTAAGACACAATTTGATTCTTGTGAGAGATGTTCTAGTTGGCAAAATATGGATGTGAAAAAGGAGTTAAGGTTTTTAAAAATTTTGAATTGTGTGTTCATATTCCACCGACTAGATGGTTTTAACCCTTTACAACTTTCAATTTTGGCAGATTTTGTCCTTGTGGTTTGATTTTACTTCCAATTCCTTATAAACTTAAACTAAAGCTTATAAAACCTAGGAGAATGACATAATTAGTCCCTCTTGTTGCAACTTAAGTCATAAGATCCTAATGTTGCATTCTAAACCCTAAAGGTTAAAACAAGTAATATCTAAACCCTATTTGAGTTAAAACAATTAGCTCCCCTTTAAATATTGATCAGTTATTGTTCAAAACCTTTTACGTTTATTCCGTGATTTGTTTCAAAGATCATTTCGAAAGATTATTTGATAACTCTTTCTCCTACTCAAATAATGAACCATTTTCTATTTAAAGAGTGTTGGGATTACAGATTTGAAGATTACAAAACCTATTAGACGAAATGAAGAAAGAAGAAACAATGAAGGACCTAATATGTAATAGATAGATAGCTTTGTTAGTAAGCTAGGGTTTGTAACCTTCCTCTATTATATAAAGAGGGGAGGCGTCTAGGTTACATCCATCCATTGATAGTAGACTTCTCCAATAAGAGTCTGAAAAACGCATAGAGCGTGTGTAGTAGTAGTAGTTTCTTTATTATGTTCAATAAAGAAAACCTTATTAGTAACTTTGTTGATTGTGTTCTTATGTTCTTGTTCCGATATGCTTAATCAATCAATATTATTCATACCCTAGTTGAGTCCAGATCTTGGTTTCAACAAACCCAAAGAAGAAAGTAACTCCTCTCCTCATCCCTTAT